>JASGXE010010587.1:0-13725 GCA_030068105.1 Sinentomon sp. SZTP_YWyxl | reverse complement strand
TTCTCTGGATGAATTGTAATTTGGTGGTGGATGCCTCGGCTGGGTTATGAGGAAAACGAATATATTGGCGTTTCAGGCCCGCAATAGCCCGAACTACTCGGTTGAAAATTCTTCCTGCAGTTGTTAGATGCAAGCCAAGAAGGTCTCCTCCCACCTGTTGAAAAACTGTGCTACCCAACTTATTGAATTTACATGATATTGGATGTGCATTTGAGGCAAAGGAAAAACAGCATACAATTTTTGTTGATTTCAAAAAAGCATTTGATTTGATACCTTATAATTTACTCCTTCACAAACTAAATCTCCTTGAATTCCCTGCACCACTCGTTGCCCTAATGGAGTGTTTCTTGTCTGGAAGGTTTTTCCAGGTGTCTATCGAGGGCCAGAACTCTGCTAGGCGTCCTGTCACCCGCGGAGTCCCCCAGGGTAGTGTCTTGGGTCAACTTCTCTTCATCATTTATATTAATGACCTTCCATCATTGCTCACATGCAATGCAAGGCTTTTTGCGGATGATTTAGTTTTGTTTGGGCCGCCCTTTGGTACATTTCTGCAGGATAATCTGGATGCAATCAGTTCCTGGGCCAAAATTTGGGGTTTAGTCATCAATGTTTCAAAGTGCAGCTGGATGGCATTCAAGAGAAACTCAAAGTTTTCACCTTCAGCTCGCTACAATCTCGGTGGAAATCCCATAGTCAAGGTTACTGAATTCAAGTATTTGGGAGTTTATCTTTCTTCCGATTTATCATGGGATGCACACATTAGTTATACCATTACAAAAGCTAGAAAAGTTCTTGGCATTCTAATCCGAAATATCAATTCTGCCTCATCTAGGGCCAAGCTGAAAGCCTACATGTCCTTGGTTTTACCTATCATTGAGTATGGCTGTGAGGTCTGGGATCCCTTTCTTGTGTCTCATTCTAATGCTCTCGAGCGTCTGCAGCGCTCAGCCCTGCGCTTTATTTGTGCTGACTACAGAAGAACCTCGTCTGTTTCGGCAATGCTCAAACACTGGGAACTTAGCACGCTGTCTGAGAGGCGTCTGTGCCGCCGATTGAAATTTTTACAAACTATATTGCAAGGTGGGGTGTGCACTAAATTACCTCCTTCATTTAGAGTGAGGCCTGTTCCTCGTCGAACTGACCACGGATACCATATTGAACAGCCAATTGTCAAATTCAATAAGCATTTTAGAAGCTTTTTCTTTCGCACAGTCAGGGAATGGAATGCCCTTTTGCCTTTCATCCTTTCTCCAATCATTGCCTCCCATCAACTAAATCTGCTTCATCAATAAAAAATTGTGAGTGCAGTCCGGCCTCATTGACTCCCTATTTGCCTGTTTGGCCATTCTTAAGGTGTGTTGTTTGTTTATTTTATATTGTGTTTTGTTGGTGATTAGGTATTGCTTAACGTTCAACTTGATTGTTGATATTGATGAAATAATAATGATAATAATAATGTTCCAACGCGAAGAATTCGCAATGTGAGCAACACTTGCATTTCAGTCCCGACATGAAGGGGATGGTTGGCTTCTTGGTGGCCCAGATTCCTTTCAACCAAGCCACCAAAGCTTGAACAGAATCTTTGCGGAACCCAAACCGCTCCTTGAAATGAATGTCGTCGAATAGGGATCGCCATCGGGTTGACCCTATCATGCACGATGTAATCTCTTTCCGCAGGCACGTTTCCGGCACAAAAAAGCACATGTGCTACATCTTCTGCATCTGCGAAAACATTTTCGACCCCAAAATCCATCATCACTAATTCTTTTCTGCGCTTCAGCAGATTTTTCAGTTTGCAATCCGTTTTTCATCGGTTACATGTCCATTCTCTCCTGCACGTATGAATCAAGCCTAGAAATCAAACAGCTCCTCTCGCCAATAACATCCTCCAACAAGCAAAGGAGCCTCGGGAGATACAAGAAGGACGAGGCTATCATAGCAACAAGAAAGACAAGAGGCGGGGACGGGTCAAAATACCCACAACTTCTACCCATGCCTGTCGACGGGTGAAAAATCAGACTTTTTTCAACGCTCCAAAGCTCCGGGTGTTTTGTAAACTTCCGGAAGTAATGCAGAAAAAGGAGGAGATCTCTCCGATTTTCAACGCATTGGGTGTTTTTGAATATCGATAACTTTAAAAACTTCCGAAACAAAACCATCGGGTGAAATGCGAGGAGATCTCTCCAAAAACGCCAAACACCCGGAACGTATCACCATCGGGTGAGGTAAACCCGATGCAGATCTCTCCGCTGTCAGTGTAAAAGACGAAAATCTTCATCTTTTAAAAAACTCAATTAGGTATCTCAAAATTAAGTTTACGGTGGGGAGCGAATCTCCCGTTTGCTGTATCTCAGGCATTTTTCAACGGATTGTCGACGGATTGAAATTTGGCCATCAGGACCAATTTTTCATGCCGAAAAAATGACAGAGTCAGATCTGCTCTAACATATTCAAATTAGAAACTACGAGGTTTTTGCTGCTTGGAGGACAAGCTTTTACCGCTTTTTGTGACCCGCTTAGCTTTGAACCTACTCAGAACCTAAAACAGACAACTTAGCCAAAATCTGACTCTGTCATTTTTCAGGGTCCTTTTTTGACCTTGTGAGTGAAGTTTCAGTACATTTGAATAAGTGCTGCTGCCTGAGCACAAAACGCAGGAAATCTCCAACATCGCATACTCATCGGTAAATATCTCTAAAACTATTGATGGTAGAGAAATGATATTTTGCACCAGAACAACCATCATTGATGATAATATGGTGGCAAAGTTAAGTTCAATATCATATAAGTAGAACAAAAGTTAGCCGTAGCCACCTGCCGGCCCCCACATTAATGTGAGCACAAAGCCATTTTTCTGAACTGTTATGTGAATGGTTAGTGTGCTGGCAAGGACAATTTCGCTGGTCAAAAAGGCAGCCTACAAGAAGGGTTGCAGGTGCATTTCCTGCGCATGCTGCCCCGATTTCAGGGACGTTTTTGACTGTTTAAGAGGTTCAAATTGCCAGAACACATGCCCAATCTTGCCTACAAATTGTTGTGGAGCACAGAAATGGCCGTTCTTGTTTCTCGGAGAACTTCTCTCCTCCACACCTCATGCCAGAAACTTTGCCCCTTGGATTCTCTCTGGACTCCGCCCAAAACTCATTTTCGCAAACCGCTCTCCATCTTGTCACAAGTTCGCAATGCCGGTGCTAATAAAGTAGCTACTTTACATTTACATGTTTGTCATTTTCAGGCCGTGTCGAACGAGGCCAACGAACTGCTGCCCGTTTTCAACAAAGCGTCGTCACGTCACTACAACATGCCTGTTCCGATGGGCGATTGGAGCAGTCATCCACGGCTGGCCAACGTCCGATATCTCTGGACGAAGGTCAAATGATCAGAGAGGAAGGGAGGGAGAGAGGGAGGAACAGGATGGGGGTTCTCAGAAGGAGGGAACAGCCATCAGAGCATGTGTTGAGAAGGACTTGTTGTTTGAAAACTGCAGACAAGTTAGCTCAAAATAAGAGGTGAGCTTTAAAATTTATTTTCGATTTTTTTTTATCAATTGATCGTGCTACTTTTCAGTCCCAAGTAGAGCACGCTGTAAATCGCGATAAGGAATTGCCTCCGCTCAAACGAAATCAGCCGTTTCAATCGTCTTTTGTGATTTCTTTGCCACTTCAGTCGATTGAAAGGCAATTCCAGCATTTGTGGATTCGCAAATTTGCGTGAAATTTCGAAATTGCCGCGAATTTCGCCGGTTCCCGCGAAATGCATCCTGTTCCCACGATAATATGCGAAACTGCTGCACTTTTCTCTTTTTCAAAACGTGCGATTCCTTGCTGCAGAACTGCAGGCACCTAAACTTGGCACCAGACATTCGAGGTTCAAACAACTGCACCTGGAGCACATATAATTTCTTATCCCTCCTGCCACTGACTTTTGACCAGACACCATGAAAGGTAAAGCCCTTTTGTTTGAATACTTAGCTTTGACTGGTATTTGCAAAAGGCAAAAAAAACCAGGAGGGGATAAATAAAAATGTAAACTGATGCTTAAAATGCAAATTTAGATGGCCTTTCCAGATGAACTCCATGTGGCGCCATCTGCATGTTCCATTCTAAGGCTTAAATTGAAATATGGCATTTTCGACAGGTTCTAGGCTTTTTTTTTTTCACCGCCACAATCACGATTTTTTGGCTTTTGAGCGAAATTTTCAAAGAATTGTCACCATTTTTTGCGTGCTCTGAATAGGCATGGGCCTAGAGCACTCTGAAAATGGTGAAAAGGAATTGGCACCGCCAAAACGAAATCAGCCATTTCAACCATCTTTTCTTTATCATTTCAGTCAATTGAAAGGCAATTTTGGCAATTGTGAACGGGCGATTTTCCACGAAATGTGAAAATTTCCACGAAATATCTCCTTTTTTTCACGATATACATGCGAAAACGTCATGTTTTTCCTTTTTTAATTAAGTGGCAAGCGTAGTGCACAAAAACATTTGAAAAATAAAGCTTTCTTCTGCTATTTTCTCAGTCTCTTCTTCAGTTTATTTACATCATTTTTCTGATGCATTGTTCCTGCAAAATATTAAAGTAGACACATTGTGAAAATGACTGAAAATGCATTTTTGACAGGTTCTAGCCTTTTTATTTCCACAGCCAAATAACGAAATTTTTAGACTTTTGAGCGAAAGTTTCCAAAAATTATCACCATTTTCAATGTGCTCTAGGCATGGCACTGCAGGTAGTTATACTGAAATATGCATCATTAAAAGCTTGCTTGATTGGAGGAAATAGAGGTTGATTAGCTGTGAAGATGATACTTAATGGGGACATCATTCTCCACTCCTTGTACCCATCACCCTTGGTTTATTCTTCTGGTCCCTATCAATGGCCTCTTTCCTTGGTATTTCGATCAACTGTCAACCTCAACATTGACTGCACTGGCCTCTTAACTGTGTGTGACCAGCCAGACTTCCTAATTTGAAGCAAGTTTCGATGGCACAAGCTGAATTCGACTGCCTTAAAGGATGTGGGGCCAGTGCCAGATTTAGGCAATGTGGGGCCCAAGACCCAGTTTTTTCGGGGCCCCTGACCGATCCCTCGAACCTTTTTTGGAAAATCGACAGCAAAAAAGGATTTTGTCGACAATCAGAGAATAAAAAAGGTTACCGGTGTGGGGCCCCCAGATGCTGGGAGCCACTCAACTGCACTTTGGAGGAAATCGAAAGAAACAAATATTTTGTCTGCAAAACAGAGAAAAAAGGCTGACCGGCCCCGAGTGGGGCTCTCAGAGGACGTGAGTCTCCCCAGTGAGCTGATGTTTGGAGGAAAATCGAAATCAAAAAATGATTATGTAGACAATCTGAGGAAAAAAAAAACAAAAGGCAGATCGGGTGGGGCCCCCTAGTGAGGTCATACTTTGAGGTAAATGGGAAGGGAAAAATGGTTTTGCAAGCACAACAGAGAGAGAAAAGGTCACCCAGCCCTGGGTGGTCCCTCAGAGGCAGCGGGCCCTTTCCTAAACTGATGTCTTTTGGAGAAAAAAATCAAAAGAAAAATTGGATTTTTCACGCAAGCAGAGCAAAAAAAGGCCACCCGGGTAGGGCCCTCAGTAGATGCCAAGGGTCACACACAATTGAACTCTGGTACTTTCGAGGAAAATTGAAAGCAAAAAAGGATATTTTGTGGTGAAACTGGGAGCACAAAAAAGCAAATTGGGACCAAAAAAGCCACCCGTGTTGTGCCCTCAGAGGCTGGGGACCCCCGGACCCAAGTCCAGTCGGTCCATAGAGAAATCTGGCACTGTGTGGGTCTTTATCGAGCCAATTGATATAAAACAGATCTTTGGTCACCCCTGTGCTGCTTGGAAACTGAAGATGCAACAAGAACATTGTTGTGTGGTCTAGACTCTTGAATTGGAGAAAGGTGTGGGCAGCAGGGAGGAACGGGCAAAAATTAAGTTGCAGTCAAGATGCATTTAAGCTGCATCAGTTAATGTTCGAGCCGCATGCTTTGAAAGCATTCCGTCATCCCATCAAATGTACACACTAAAGCTGGCGCAAGACCGTGCGTTTCTGCTTCAGGGATGAACTCGCGTGGTTTGAACTGGAGTGGCTGCCCGGCAAACGCACGTTTTGCCGCAACATTCAAATCAACCACAACCATCACCAAAGCGGATCACAAGATGAAATCGCCCTCCCTGACAAGCCACTCCAACTTCTGCTTTTTCTTGCTGTGACCAGAAGATCAGGCTTCTGGCTCTTTGCAGAGGCAGAAAGCATGCATCCAGTCCTTCGTACCAGCCTGCCGCCTCCACGTCAGACATGGGGCACTGCATGGGCATTGCCAATCACTCCCTCCCTCACTCCCCACTATTAAAATCGTGCCCGCATACCAATTTGGGAACACTATTACACTAAGCAGTTCAGAAGAATGCCATGTTTGCAAACACTGAATAATTGCCTGGTTTCAGGCTATTGTCGGATTGGATGTCAAATTTTGCTGACAACATTTCGACCGCTGCACTGGAGTCTTCCTCAAGCCAGTGATGTGATATTTTGTGTTCACCGCTGCTGGTGTTGTGCGACTGATCGCACAACTTCAGTGGCAGCGAACATATCGCATCACCAGACTTGAGAAAGGCTCCAGCCCAAGGGTCAAAACGTTGTCAGCAAAACTTGACATCCAATCCAGCAATAGCCTGAAACCGGGTTGTCGTAATTGTTTACAGTGTTTACAAACTGGATTCGTAGTGCCAGACACGAAGCCTCTTTTCAAGAGAAAGTTAAATTATCTTTTAGAGTTAAAAAGTTTTTGTCGTCTTTTAATTATCTTTAAAAGTTTTTTTCTTCAAAATACTTTATTGTCTTTCATGTTTTTCAGGCAAATTTTGAGCCATATCGCAGTCGCATGACCCTGGTCTTCGTGGGGTCTAGACGTTTATTAAGATGACAACTATGATTTTATCAGATCAGATAGCCACCTGTCGTAGCACCTCATCATCGAGTGGCAGTTGGTTTTTTATCATCACGCTTTGTGCATTGTCATTGGTCGATTTCTGTGCATTTTTTGTTCCTTGATTATCCTGTTTTGCTTGTGTTTTGGACTCACTTTTTGCTTCACTACCTTTTTTTACCATTGGATCGTAGTTTTTAGTTTCTGTTGAATAAGTTTTGTTATGCCTGTTTTGTGAAGTGTAACACTATTGGTTGTTGCAAATCCAACTATTTTGTGTGCTAACTACAGAGTTGTTCAAAAGTCTCTCGACAACTGTGGCCAATTGCATGCACTCAATCTTTTCCGATGTGGCTGTTTGGTTATCTACCAGATTTTATTCACATCCTTTTCGTTTTTTCCAGTTTGATTTTTATTTTGCTGCTTGGTTTTTATCTTGTTTGTGTTTTTGTTCCATTGTTTTGTTTTTATTCTTGTTTATTTACAGGGGCCAGGTTCGTTCAACGGTGATGCTTTGATGCATCACCCTCACACCTCTCTCTGTCCATTTCATGACAATGTACAGGGCCATTTCATTATACAGGGTGTCCTGTACAGGTCCGTCAAAATGTGGTTAGCAGCTTCCTTGGGTCATGCTGATCAAAAAAAAGTAGACACCGTTTTTTCTTGCGGGACTTGGTTTTCGAGATTTCGAGCTTTGTTTATTGTGAATACACTGCTAAAATATGTTGTAGTTTTACATCTCTAATGCCCAGTTCTTCTAAAACGGATCAGATTGGAAATGATCTCAGATCATTTGATCTCCGATCAAAATCTTATCTGAGATCATTTCCAATCTGATCCGTTTTAGAAGAACTGGGCATTAGAGATGTAAAACTACAACATATTTTAGCAGTGTATTCACAATAAACAAAGCTCGAAATCTCGAAAACCAAGTCCCGCGAGAAAAAATGGTATCTACCGTTTTTGATTAGCACGGCCCAAGGAAGCCGACAAGCACATTTTGTGGTACCTTTACAGGACACCCTGTATTTTGCCACCACCGCTTGACCCACAAGAGTTGTGCATGGATTGAGCATCTGTGTGCAACCATAAACATCCAGCAATTGCCTCCTTCAAGCAAAGGGCCATTGCTATCTCGTGGCATTGTCAAGAAAGAAACTATTCAACAACCCTGTACAAACCATAATCCTTTTAGAGAACTTTTTAGAGAAGGGAGGATGAAAACATGGGGAGAGCGTTGTTCAACTTGAGAACGCAGTTCGCCAGCGAGTTGAGCGATATACACTCTCCACATGGGCTGAGTCTTGCTCACATTTTGAGCACGGTCAGCGCAGCAAGTGAATCCCCCGCTCCCTTTGCTTTTAGAATACAGTGAGGACCATCTGCCACCAAAACTCCGACTTCCGCTGACCTGGCTCTAAAGATGGCATCGCGGTGATTTTCCAACGTGAACCAGATTCAATTCGTTGGACCGGAAATCGTCAAATTCGTCGGGTTTGAGAGATCTCACGAATTATTTTTTTTTTCCAGCTGTACTTCTCTGGGCAGTTAAACTTTCCTTCTCAAGATATTTTTTTCGTTATCCTTCTTTCCGTTGATGTACATATGTTTTCCTTTCCGTGCAAAAAGTTTTATTTTCTTATGTTTATTTTGTACCTTTCTATCTAAAAACAGGATCTGTTTCACCTCTGCCTTATTCTTGACTGTTATCCTCGCAAGCTTTTTCACTGAGCTAAAAGGGTTCGTTTTATTAGCTGGCAAAGATTTTGCGGAGAGACGCTGCAAAAAGTGTGCAGGAAAAAAAAAAAGTGTGTAAATTGCAGTACCCACATGATTGATTTTTCTGCTGTCTCCGTGAAATGTTATGGAAAATGAGGATTTTCTTTGACCATCTTCATTGAGAAAAGGTATTTTATTTAGGCAACTCAATGCTGCAATTCTCTTGTGCGTTTGCAGGCAATTTTTTGTCTCCAGCCACCTATGTGCTCTAGAGTGTTCAACAATGTTCCTGCTTCTTTGCATAGAAATGTTCATTCTAGATGATTTTCTAAACCAAAACAACTTGATTTGTGAATTGTTTCAAGAAGGATTGGTGATTTCTGATAAAAGTGCTTTCAATATTACGTGGACAAAAAATTTCAACCAAATCTGATAATAATTATTACAGAAAATCCATTTTCAATGATAAAGAATTTTGGAGAATCCCCCCAAAAACCTTGTATCTTTCCACCCTGATTTGTGTGGTACCTATTCGTACATTGGTACTTTGTCATTGTAAACCTAGCTGTAGAAATTTCTATTATCCGAGTTGCATAATTTCCATGGATGGCTTATTTTGGATTTCAAGTAAAAGACTGAATTTTGTACAGTGATAAGCGAAGGAATTGTCTTTTTGTACCAACTTGATGTTGCCAACAATATTTCCTGTCCTTTGTCGAGGGGCGAGTCATTCTGCATGTGATAATCAAGCATCGCCTGAGAAATGCTTAATGCTGATTTGATACTACTTCCATCTGGGACTGTTCTGTTCAGGAGTGTGCAATGTTGTGTGGGTATTTTCCTTAAAATTGACATACTGTGACACTTTTTCTGAGAAGGAACCACATTATGGAGCCAATTTTCAGAGCTGCAGTCATTTAAAAAAATAAAAATGTGAAGTTTTGTCGCATCGGCTTGACGTCTGCATTTCTGCTTCCTCCAGATCATAAACTAAAAGGCACCTTCCTCCATTGGAAGAAGTTTTTTTTTCGTTTTCTATCACATTGGCTTTGTACAGCCAAATGCAGCCCAAGTCACAAATTCCGGCAAACATGGGTCCCTCTCAGAAACAGTGCCACAAAAAAGGCCTATAAGTGCAGTGATGCATTCAACTGGATTTCCACTCCCTTGTTGCATTTTGCTACACATATGTAGTAGAGTCTGGTCATGCAACACCTTGGCCTCGCTCTCCACTTGCCAGTAAGCTTACGCAACAAGGTGCTACAAAAAGCTATGCATGTTGTGGTTGTACAATTTCAAAGATAGCAATGTACTGTCTCGATGACCACATGGACAGTATATTCCCGTTTTTTTCCAACACCTTGTAGCTGTAGGGAGTTCCAAGGCATCATGCTTAAATTGTGCATCAGAACAAAAATAATTACCCCTCACCTCACAATGCAACATGCACTGCTCTAAGTGCTTTCGTGTAATGCGTGAAACGGCATCAAGCCCTGTTGGAGTTGGATGTCCCCTGCATTGTCTTTATCTTCTGCATTTCTCCTGTATTTGTAAAAATTTGTAATTCCCTGGTGGTGTGATTCATTTGTAGTGAATTTAACCAGACAAACATGCATTCCTCTCTGCTCACAGGATATTTCTTGTATCGGTGATCAGTTCGATTCAGCAATTTTGACTCGCCCTTTCTGTCTAGCATTTGTCAATGGTGTATTTTTCTTATTTGTGATGATATAATTTGGGGCATGGTTAGAATGTATTAGGCTAATCTATTACTCTGCACCCCCTGGTTCTGGTTGCATGGTAGCATTGTGGGAAGGGCACACATTCGGAATGGTGAAATGTTATTTTTTGGCAAATTTTGGGTTTGGATTTTCTACGATAGCTTGAAATCTCTTGACTTGAGTTGTGAAAGCTGTTTTTTGATGTCTCATTGTTGATTTAAAAGTTATCGCACATCACCCAAATGAACACTCCGATAGTTAAGGGGGGGGGGGGAAACCTAGTTTCGGCAAACTTTTTTCTTTTTTGACCGATTTTGTTCAAATTTTGCACACTCTTTGGAACCAATCTAGACAACTTCTGTGCAAAATTTGAACACTGTAGCTCTTCTGGTTTGGGCACAGCAGCCATTTTAAGGTAAAAAATAAGGCGATGTTCCGTCCCGTGCACAGCAATAACCCCACGTGTAAGAACGGCCAAATTCGAGTTATAATGGGTACAAAACCAAGCCAAAACTTTTGACAATGCCTGATTTCTTGTTTTTGGCCTCAGAATTGTGTGGCAGGTGATTTTCTGTCACTCCGCTAAAGCGGTAAATTTTTAGCATTTTTTTCCTTCGACTTGTTAATAGCTCTTTATGGAGGCAAAAATTGTCAAATTTGGCCTTGTCAATCTTTTTAGAATAGTTTTTTTAAATAAGTACACCAAATTTGAACATGATCACATAAAAATGGCTGAGATACACGGGGCGAAACACAAAAAATGCTTAAAAAACAAAAAGTTAGAAAAAAAGCGTCGAAGATCGAGAACATTTTCGTTTTAATGCTGATTTTACCGCGAGCGGTAAAAACATGCCTCCGGTCTTTCGTATGCCATTTTTTTCTATTGCATTTGGTTTTCACCATCAGAAACTAGAAATTTCAGCGCATCTGGTCCACACATTAAAAAAATTGGACAATTTTTCATTTTTCACAAAAAAATCTAGGTTCCCCCCCCTTAAAATCAATTTTGGAAGATAAATTAGAAAAAGTGCATGGGAGACTGTATGGTTCTGGTGAATTTTGACCTCTAATTATAGGTAATTGGAGTGCATCAAAATGGTTTCTGTTCATTTTTTCGTGCTTTTGTTTAAAACAACAATTCGCCACTACTTTACCAAATTGGCAGCCTTTCAAATTCAATTCGAAAGTTGTTACCATGCTCTTTATTTTGCCTCAATCTTTGACATTGATTTGACCACAATGTGTCTTTTTTATGCAAGTGGCAGCAAATAAAAATGTGAATCCAAACACTTGGCAGCGGATAAACTGCAATAGCAGGCTCACATTGGTCCCCAAATGTTTGCAAAATTTCGCCGTAGACAAATGAAAGGGAGTTAAGTGTAAGAAACTTTAATTTCTATTCCTGCAATTTTGCATTTAAAACCCATTGTTGATCAACAATGTTTTTCATTTCTCTGTTTTCACTTAGCTCCCTTTAATCTGTCCAAGGCGATTTTATTCTGTTCGTAAAAGAAAACAATTTTACGATGTTTCGCAGCGCTGCACGCACTGCTTTATGCAGCGCTGCGAAACGTGGTGAAATTGTTTTCCTTTACGAACAGATAAAATGGCCGCAACTTCTCATGTATGTGATTCTTTTTGGTGTGATCTTTCTGTTCATTGCACTCGCTCTACATTTGGTTTGAAGACAAATAAATCCACCGGGAGGTGTGCCCCCCAGTTTGTTCACATTTGTTTCCATGCAACTTGATTTTGTGGCGTTTTAATTTCAAGACAAACAGAAATGTCGCTCCATCTCCAGAAATTTTTTACTGGCTTCACAATCTCTCACTTGTCACAATCTATCACTGTTTTCACAATGAAAAAGTTCTCACAAAAGACAGGTCTTACTCGGATCTTTAAATGGAAGTTAAAATGCAGGTCATGTCCTTCCGATTTGCCAGAAGAGAAAAAATTTTGGCTCACTTTGCGACAGCCACCCACCTACCTACAATTGCTTAAAACAACATATGCTGTTGTTGTAGCCGTCAATTGGTAAACAGGTGCTCTAATTCATGTCTGGAAAATTCCAAAATCATGTTTGGGTTGCGTTATTCCATCTGATATGTTTTTGCCCAAGCAAACATGCTCTGAATGAAAGTGAAAAAATTTGGAGGTGACGAGATTGGAACCCGGGACCTTGTTATTCCAAGTCTAATGCTCTGTCATGAGTAGAGCACATTGAAAATTGTGATAATTTTTGGAAAATTTCTCTCAAAAGTCTAAAAATTTCGTTATTTGGCAGTGGAAATAAAAAGGCTAGAACCTGTCAAAATGCATTTTTAGTCATTTTTACAATGTGATTGCTTTGAATTTTGCAGGAACAATACATTGGAAAAATGATGTAAATAAACTGAAGAAGAGACTGAGAAAAGAGCAAAAGAAAGCTTTATTTTTGACATGTTTTTGTGCACTATGCTTGCCACTTAATTAAAGAAGGAAAAACATGACGTTTTCGTATGTATATCGTGAAAAAAGGAGATATTTCGTGGAAATTTTCACATTTCGTGGAAAATCGCCCATTCAAAATTGCCAGAATTGCCTTTCAATTGATTGAAATGATAAAGAAATCACAAAAGATGGTTGAAATGGCTGATTTCGTTTTGGCGGTGACAATTCCTTTTCACCATTTTCAGAGAGCTCTAGTCATGAGCTAAGAACGCTTTCGGGATTTGTGGTTCGATATTCGAGCTTAAAAGCGAATTCCTGGATATCAGGATAAGGAATGCAAACAAATTGGACACCAATTTGTCCTCTTTCCCCAACTGTGTTTTACAGCGTTTTTTTTTTTGGAGCAAAAATTCTGAAAACGAACGCACTTCAAAAAATAGAAATAGGAAGGAATTCCTGCGACAATGGAGAACATGTCAAAAACTGTCAACTCAGCGCAGAAATCAAAGTTCTGCAGTGCATCTGAACGGAGTGTCACTCGTCAAAAAACAAACAGGAGAAAAAAACAGGAAGAACAAAAAACAAAACCAGTCGAAAACCGATGACACTTTTAGCCAGTCTCATGTTGAAAAGGATGCGTGATGCGTCCAATACGTGGATCCAACTCATCGCTGTGGAGATATTATTATTATTATTATTAATTCGCAGGGACACTGTCCCAGCGCAAGGCAAATCATCATGTCAAATCAAAATTAAAGCCAAATGGATGAATTCAATTCAATCCACAGCAATTATTATTAATTCGCAGGGACACTGTCCCAGTGCAAGGCAAATCATCATGTCAAATCAAAATTAAGTCAAATGGATTAATTCAATTCAATCCACAGCAAAATGAAACGAACAAATTGGG
>JASGXE010010586.1:0-14481 GCA_030068105.1 Sinentomon sp. SZTP_YWyxl | reverse complement strand
GATTTCCCATAATTTGCTTTAGATTGTTAACACCTTTTATGTTATGGAATGGAAGAGGACTGACTGTGAATTTTTCCAAAGACCATGATTGAATGCGTCAGATGATGAAGCGTTTTACGAGATTTCACCCATTCAGCCTCTTTTTATCTTTTGGAAACCGTTTTTTTCCTGAATCCACCAATGTCGATCATTGATGATTTTGAGTCGACAAACTCGAAAATTTCAGTTGGCAGAAATTGTTGCTTTCCCCCAACAAGGTTCGCTTAGGTACGCCCCGGGGCATTTGTTGCATCAATGTTTTTGGACCTAATACACATCTTAGGGTGTGGTGAAATTTTTCATGTCAGTTCTTGCCACAGTGAATTTTCGGCCAGGAACTACCTCACCACAAACCAGGCAGTGACCTCCCATGCAGCATTCGTGATTTGTCACCATGCATTTGTCACAATGCAGTTTTCCCCCGCATGAAAGGAAAACACCCCCCAGGAAAGGTTGAATGCAACAAAGATGCTGTCACAGTATCATAGAAGAAGGAACTGAAGGTCGAAGACTCCCAGCATTGACTTGGAAATGGGAGAACTGCCTTGGGCCTCATCACATTTCATGAGCGTCATGCCTTGGCAGTGCTTAAATTGTAAAATAAAAACGGCCGGCTCCCTGCATTTGAAAAGGCAAGAGAAATTTGGGCTTTTGGGCCTTTGGGCCCTTCGGCTATCGGACATTTTATGTCATATTTCAAATTGATATGGGGTATCCCCCGAAAAATTAAAGAATACATTCCTTCATTCTATTCTTCCCTTCCTCTTCTGGTTTCTTACAGTATTCAAATTCCCGAAAGGTGGCGAAATGCACATAGGAGCAAGGGCTGCCACCTCTCAAAAGAAAAAGAGCAGCCGGCTCTGGGAGCCGGCGCCCCCAGGGGCGGCCGGCTCTGAGAGCCCGAGGGAGCCCGCTCAATTTAAGCCCTGTGCCTTGGGGAAGATCACCCCACATTCTTTTGATGGAAAAATAAAACTCATCTGTTTTTGAAACCTGACTTCTGCATTGTTGAATAGGTGATTCCAAAAAGAGTTGTTATTCAATGAATTCATTGGGCGCAAACTTGATCAAACACGTACGGAGGGCGTTCAAAAAGTTTTGAGCCTAACATGGAAGGAGGCATTTCTGGGTAATTTTGATCCCTTTGCATTGAAGTTTGGTCCTTTGTGGAGCTATATGCTAATTTTCAGGACTAACCATCATTGACTTTTTATTTTATGACCATTTCAAAAGAGCTCCTGAAAGTCAGAATCAGGCAAAAATGGAAGATGAGAAAAAGCAACTTTTTGGTCGAACATCCATTTTTGTCAAATTTCGAAAATGCATTTGGAGTTCAAAAATTTCTGAACTCCCTTGGAAAGTGAGGAGAGTTCCAGTGGATCATCCCCTGGTCAGAAATGAAATGTTGCCAAAGCCCACATTTGCCAGACTTTTGACCAAAAATGCACCTTCGTCCAAAAAGTTGTTTTTTCTCATTCACAGTTTTTGTCAGTTTCTGACTTTCAGGAGCGCTTTTTGAAATGGCCATAAAATAAAAAATCAATGATGGATCAAACTGAAAATTGGCAGAAAGTTCTGAAAAGAACCAAACTTCAATGTCAAGGCATCAAAATTACCCAAAAATGCCTTCTTCCCTGTTGGGCTCAAAACTTTGTGAATGACCCCCGTATCTTGAAATCATTCAATGCATTCTTCCTTGGCATCAGTTTATTCAACCGCCGACAGCTTCATGTTGCATGGAGGTGTCTCGAGGATGTGGTGCTGGCAATTTGTGTTCCTGCCACTGACCATTTGACATTTGAAAAAAGACAAGAGTTGCTCAAGGTGAGGTCAGACGTGGCAGTGAACATCTTGCACGGACACCTTCCGTCTTCCGCCAGGCTGTTTTAAATTTTCCAGGTTCTCTGCATTGTTGAATTTTCACTCGGGATCATTTGCTTCGGATCGTCGAGCCAACTGGGCCTTTTCATGAGGGTTTTTGTCTTTCAGGAAATTCTTTTGGGGACTGTATAGTGGCGGCGGAAAAAGATTACTCATACATGTGTTTTTCCCATTTGATTGTTGCCTCCGAAACTTTTTTTCTTTCTTTTTACTCTTATGCAGTTGGTAGAAATTAAAGCGCCAGATTGCAACGGAGCATTCTGGAGATATCAGATTTTGACATTGGTGATGAAAGAGGATCTTTAATTTCTACAGCATGGAGTTTTTGCTAAAATCTCAAGAATGGAAATTTTTCACATGTATGAGTAATCTTTTTCCGCCGCCACTATACAGCAATTTCAGCCACTGAACATCATTAGATCTGCTGATGTTCTTTGTGGACGAGAAGCATGTGAATCACTTTTGGAAAACTGTGACAAAAACCAAGCAATAGTCAATCTTCAATCGAACAAACCTTGCAATTTTTTTGCAGGAGTGGAATCAGGGAAATCATATTTTGCATGCAAGCAATCCAGTTCTTTTCTGAACAAAATGACTCAGCTCTGCACAAGCTCACTGAAAATGTCACATTTGAAGCCCCCCGTGCAAAAAGGTGTCAACTGACATTTTTGCATTTTTTGAGTTAGATGCAGTTAACACCATTTTGCATGATGCTCTTTCAGATTTTTTTGGTCCCAGAGCGATATCTCTGCTGGTTTGGGATATTTCAGGTGTAAAAAGGTGTCAACTGCATGGTTTTTCAAAAAAGCTCCCTGCAAGAAGGTGTCAAGTGCAAATGTTCTCTTTTGCCAATTCAAAATAATAATCCTTTACATTTTCTTACATGTAAAAAGGTGTCAACTGCTCACTTGACACCTTTTTGCAAGAAGGTTGAGATAAACGATTGTAATTTCTTTTGAAAAAAGGTGTTAACTGCAGAATTACAATCAGCATTCTGCAATGTAAAACTGCCTGGAAATACGAAATACTGGCTGAATCTGTTAATTTTCAAATTTTGTTGCATTGGGTTGGTAAAGTTCCTGGGGTGACAGCTTAAAGCTTCCAAGTCCTTCAACAGTCCTCTTTCAATCGTTCTACAATTGTTTTCTTCCAATTTCTTCTTCACAATTTTTTCCTTCTACAATCTCTGATGAATGAAACTACATTTTTGTGGAAATTGTGTTAAGACTTGTGCAAGAAACAAAATTATTGTAGCATAAATTTTGAATAGAAGAGTATTTAAAATGCTTTTGTCAGTCCGCAGGATTTTAATGCAAAAGACACAAACCACAAGTCAATGGGCCTATTTAAAAATGAGATGACCTTTGGTAATTTCTCAAAAGGTGGTACTGATAACAGTGGTAACTGATATTGAACTATCTTATTTTTATGTTCCGATTCGCTTTTCTCTTTTGTAGCGAGAATTAAATCCTGCAAATCTTATAGCATCACATGGGATAATTGATTACACCACAGTCACATGCCCCTGCTTGGGACAGCAATTATTTCATCTAATTTCAAAATTCTACATCTTTTCTTTGTGGAGGGATTATGTTTTTTCACATTTCTTTTGAAGTCACTGCAGCTGCAGTATTTCAATTTCGCTGAAGCCAAACATCAAGAGAGGATGGCTCGGTTGATGCAATATTCCATTATTTGTTTCCAGAATTTATTTTGCACTCAATTTACAATCTCCAGTTACTCTTTTTACATGTTTACGAGGCTCTAGACATTCTGCAGGTGACTTCACTTACTTATTGAGGCAAAATACCTCTCATGAATTCAGTGTTGGATATGATCAAATAGGTACGCTTATGAATAGCCAGTGCAAAAATAACACATACGGCCGATTTCCAAAACTTAGATATTCCTTGGATCGCGCCTATCCGTGGATTTTACTTGTGATTATCTGGATTTCCATAGGACGGCGATGTGGTTTGCTGAGGAAATCCAGACAACCGCACGTCAAATACACCGATCGGTGCGATCTTCATTTTTGGAAATCGGCCGATAGAAAGTGTGCAATCGTATAAATGGTCAGTTTCATGCCCTCGTTTGTTGAAAACTTTTTGAAATAAGCTGAGAAGTCAGTTTATTGTTGACAACATGGCAAAAGGGAGAATGTAATCTGCCTATTTGCCCTTTGGACAGTTCTCTTTTCCACTTACCGGAAACAGAAATAGAGATTTGCCCTTTTGCATGGTTGTAAAACACAAGGGATAGCTGGACAGGGCGAAAACTGACCTTCAAAAGACACAAAAATGTGTGTTTTTGCCTTGTTGAGTCAACATGGTGTTGCCTGTCCTTTTGGCCAAAAAGAGAACATTTTCCCTTTTGTTTGTGGTTATCAATATGTGCATAAAGGTAGGTCACACTTCCAATCCATGACAATTTTTCTCTTGAGTTTTTATCTCTTACCTGCCCCTGGACACCAAAAACTTTACAACCTGTGCACAATGATATGCCATCAACTTGGAATTGGGGATTTCAGACCTGTGCCATCCAACGTAGGTGTCTGCTGCTTTAGGATGTAGGCTATTGTCAACAATTATTGGCGCCCTTCTCCCCTAGTTCGTAGTTAGGATCTGCATTTGGGGTCCCATGGGTCCACTTTTAATTATGCACACCGTGGAATGAAATAAAATTTTGGTGCTTCTCTTCTCTCAACTTTGTTACCAACCGTGAGCTGCATTGCAGAAAACATGTGTTTACAAATTTTGCCAATTCCACGAGCAGCTGAATGCATGTTTGGAGGAATAGTTCAAAGGTGCTTCTAGACTGAATTTAGCAACAGCCAATAGGTCAGGGCACTCATATTATGATCTGCTATCTTTTAGCCAGTGGCGTACCTATCCGACTTAATTTCCCACGCGACGTTTCCGTACAATCCTACGGGATTGGCCTTTTTGTTATTGCCAGCGATCTTTCCTTGGACATCGCCAGTAAAACGCATTGACATTTGTCCACTTTGAATTTTCCTCACAGCCGACATAACTTGATCGCGAATCTCACCTAAATTGCAAAAGCCCTTTTTCTCACCCGTGCCAGCTAGGTTCTTCATTGGATCTGACTGCTGAAACAGGCCTTCCTTCCTTTCTGTTGTCCAACAATTCTTCTTCTTTATCCTCTAACAAAGCCTAAGTCCAATGTTTCCAAAGTGAAAGGAAAAGAAATAGTTCGGACACCATGTTTGTTTCATTTGGCATGTTTTTCAATGATATTGTCATCACTTTCACAGAATCAGTATATCGCTGTTTTTATTATTCATGACACGAGTGGCGGAACAAGTGGCATAATTGCGAATATTCTTTTTGAATTTTGTTGTGAAATTAATGCAAAGAAATCACTGAAAGCAAATTATGGAAACTTGAGATTACACTTCTTGCATTTTACATATTCACAAATCTAACTTTGTTTCTATCAGCTTGTGGAGATCCAAAAAGCATTGAATTAGTGAAAGAAATTATAAACATCATTCATTTGAACAAGTTCGGTCTCCATCAAGATACAAATGAAAGAAACCTGTCTTAAAATATTTGAAGGCAGTTGACACCTATTTTATGCTAACCTTAGCTAAAAATGATTAAACTTTTATATTTTTGTACATTGAAAAAGGTGTCAACTGACACTTAGCACCTTCTTACATGTGAAAAACAATAGGTATGCATTTATAGTTTTTTACATTTCAAAAAGTGTCAACTGCCTTTGGACTGACCTTTGACCCACAAAAACGGTGAATTAAACAAATCTTTTTTGGGCATAAAACAACATCAACCTGATCTAGCTGCTGTAAAAATTTCAAGCAGATCCAACTATTATTGCCATTTTTATGAAGTGTCAAACTTCAAAGTCAATTTCCCGCAAATCACAAAAATGTTAGTTGACACCTTTTTGCACGGGGGCTTCATTTGTAATTTTGGTCAGAATTGCAATTTGCCAAAACGCTCCACAATCCAGCAACATCAGAGAAAAATCGGAGCCGCATTCAGCATAAGACATTTGGTTAAAACATTTTGTATCCCATGCAGGCCAGGCAACTTCATAAATAGAAACGATTTTTGGAAAAATGGATACAATTCCATTTCGTGTGGTTTCGACATTATTTTTGCTGTTTTTCATGGAATGGAACAGTGCCCTTTTTGCAACAACTGCATTTCATCCATGTTTGCACCTCGAATTTCCATCAGAATGGTGTCGGTTTTGCAATAAACGATGCAGGTGCAAAATGTGAACAAGTTTGTCGAAAATGTGAAAAAGTTCGTTAAAAAACGGAATAAGAAACCTGCCAAACCTGAATAAGAAACCATTTTCCAAAAATCGATAAATTGATCTTGCACTCATGAACGTGTCTCACCATCATTCTCATTCTAGAGAGCAAATTGTTTCAGTCGATAAGGGCACAATACCGCTCGGCTTTACATTTTCACTTGCTCAGCCAGGCCACATAGAGAAGAAAACTCATAGCCAATAACAGACTGTCTTGAGAAAGTAAATGCTTTAAAACATGGAAGCCATGCAACACAGAAGGCACTGTACGAGACTGGCCAAAACGAAATTGGTGGATTTTCTTACTAAGATTAAAGAGAAATCCAACTTCGAAATGAAGTTTTACGCAGAATGGTAAACTATGGTACAAAAGTACAGCCAATTCCATCAAGATTTTAAAGCTGGCTGATCTCAGAGCACAACAGAAAGATATGAATAAACCAACATAAAAAATGGATTTGTGCGGCTTGTTTTCTGGCAATGTCAAATGCTTGTTGGACAACAGGAAGCTGTTACCTATCAAAATGAAGGAGCATAATCTTCCCTCACCTTTCCAATGCACATTCCCCGCCAGTTCTCGAACATCAGGAATGGGTGAAATTTGAAAATGTGTTTTGGTAAAGTAGCAAGGTGAAGCAAAGTATCGCACTCTTTGAGGTTGTGCCAACCCACCAGCAATTTTGTCCGTGAGAAAGATCGTGAGTTGATGACAGTGAAAATGAATGTGTGAAAGCATATCCATAACTTCCAGACAGCACAATTTTTATTTTAGAATGGTGATTCACTTGGGTGTGTTTTGACTTTTTGTCAATCGAAACAATTCTAAAGGGCTTTTGTCCTCGCAGGATCATGGATTTTCATCTCCATAACAGCAAACAAAAGTCTGCACTGATCAGCAGTCTTCGTTTGCCACCATTATCAGATTAGTGCATGGTGACTTGCATTGGTGGTTTTATTTTTGCCATATCCAAACAACAGTTTCTGCAACAGTTCAACTTGATCCAAATGCTCGCTCCAATTCCTCATAGATGAAGCGATAACAATCTCACATTATCTAAGGCAGTTAAGTTGACAAGGGCAATACTTCCAAACTTGACAAAAAGATTCAAAAACAGATTGACCATCCCATCTTCAAAACATCCTATTGCAGACAAGAATGTGATTCGAGTAGCAAGTTGCCTCCAGAAAATCATTTGGCCCTTTGCTTTTGGGACATACAGCACCGTTTATAAAATTTGTATTCGTCTGTTCAATGTTAAATTCTGTTGCACCTTGCATGATCATCTCCAGAACATTTAACATTATTTAACATTATTGGAGTCCAAAGAGTTTAAGCTCCTCATTCACTAACAGAAAGACAGGGTTTTGTCATGAAGGGGCTTGTTGCAAATTGTGACACTGAAGAAATAGAGCCCGAGATTAATTTGTTCCTTCACTGATTTCGTTGCATAAAAATAAAATAATCGACCTTTCTGCAGGGTTTCACCAAATTTTGAAGACTTTCAGAACATTCTTCCGATGCCACAGAATTCCCTGATTTTTTAGGATTTCCCCTATTGCAGCGCAGCATGGATGTAACAGATCAAAAAAGTGGACATCACTGGGGTTTCTGGGAGTCATTGTGGTGCAAGGTGTTTTAACAAAGAAACAATGTTGCTCAAGGCAGCAACATGGCAAGGGACAACCTCATCGAACGAAAAGATGTGGAAATAACCGTTTGCCATAGGTGGGGTGGAAACTTCAAGAAACAGAACTCACATTTACCAGACAATTTACTTGCCATTGTGCTTGCAGACCAGAACAGCTGATGTTTCGGAGGCATCCCGCTTTCCATTGACGAAGCCAACTGCTGGATCTGTGCTCGTCTGCAAGCATAATGTAGAACACATCATCTGTAAAATGGTTTTTTGTGCTTCTTACCCTCGCATCATCTGTGCGTGTGTCAGATGTAGAAACCTAAGTTTAACCGTAATTCAGTCTAGAAATTGAAAGTCGTTTGATGTTCAGTCAAATACAGGGGGGGGATAGCCTGGGGTCTCTGAGGGAGCCTTCTGCCTTTCGCCTCACTCATCGACGTGTCAGGATCCACTTAAAAGTGCAAATCCAACGCAGCGGGAGACAAATAAAGAACAAAAATAAGGAAGGATAACTGCAGATAAAAAAAACATGGTTGGATGGGGATGTGAATTAGGAGGGGAAAGGACACTCTCCACTTGTGGCAGCCTTGAAGGTAGTCCTGCCAATAGGCTCTCCATGTTGGATGATTTGTCATGCTGGCCTTTCACGTGGGAACTCTCAAGTCCGGCAGCAGCCTAGGCACCAACATCATGAGCGCCCCTGCAGCCTGTGCTCATCCAAACCTGCAGGCATCATGGGGACTGTTAAGAACACTTGGTCAGTCCCAGACTCAGGAACAGGGGTGCTTGCGGAAGAGCTTGGAAGAGTCAACCCCTTCATCCTTTCCTTGCCCAAGCATGGAATCAGGGAGAAACTTATTCTCACACTGCCAATCAGAGATTCCTGAATGGTACTTTGGGACGCTCGTGTTATTAAGTAATCAAAGTCCCACAAGAGATATGAAGGGCCCTACGGCACCATATGGAGACACAAACCAGGGAGCTGCTTTGCCACACAGCTTTGTCCTCGGGCGAGTACTTCTGACATCCACTCCATGACAGCTGATGTTCTTCAGATGAAGTTCCTTGGTGCAGCAGCCTCAACTCCGGTGCACGGCAGGCCGGAGGAATCCACTGCATTGGTCCCACCCGTCGTCCATCTGCTGACTGCTGTCTCAGCCGAAGAACTCTTTCTAAGCCCCATTCATTTCCATGCCCGACAACCAGTTCCGGATCGGAGACGAAATCGACGAGTCAAATGTGGTCTCATCATGCCGAACCAAAAATGTAACCTCTAATCACCTCTTATCTAATCAGCAGAGCATAATTATTTTCCATACACCTTGGTTCAATGCCTCCACACACCTTGGTTCAATGCCAGAGATGGATGAAATGAAACACACTGGTTTTGACATGATTCGGCAATTTCTGCAGCCATTTACGTGGGCCTACATGTGACAAATCACAAAAGTTTTAAACACTCGTATAAGTGCATCCTGGATTTTGCACAATCAAATTTTGTTTTCCACTTCTCATATTTCGCGTGATGCCTTTCTATTTTGATCACATGCCACTCGCTTTTTTGCACATATTTTTTTATCTTTTCCAATCAGCTATTTTTCTTCTGCCTTTTCCTCCATCAATCTTGGGATGACATCCCATTCAAATGCAACTTGCCAATCGGCCTGTGTCGACCAAATCTTGTGGTGTATCCACTTATTGCACCACAAGAATTGACAATCAAACACAAACAACTATAGACGGTATTCCCCATTGCAACTCACCCTCAGGTTCAACTCAATAGCCTATTCAATGGATACAAAGTGCATTCATTTTCAGAATGGTCCGTGCCAAAAATTGCAGCAAAATGAAGGTGGGAGCGGGGGAACGACAGTGGTGTCCAAACTGTTCCAACATTCATTGCCTGAATATCCGAGATTTTTCAATTAAGCGCGTATGGAGAACCGAAATTTGAGAAAGCACTGGCAGGGACAAAACATATCACAGATGGAAATGGATTTTGAAATTTTCCAGACATGAATGCTTGTTCCTGTTTTTCCAGTTGTTGGCAACAACAGCAGATGTGGCCTCGAGCCATTGCAGGTCGGTGCCAATGGCAAAGAGAGGGAATGCGAAGTTTCGGATCAGCGCTGCACCAGAAGTGCACTTTTCGGATCAGCGCTGCACCAGAAGCGCTGCACCAGAAGTGCACTTAAAAGCAGGGACGGAACGACCAGCAAACCAGAGAGATGGTGGTCACGGAAAATTGCAAAATCCCAGAAAAGTGGAATTATCAAAGTATTGATAGATGAAAACCGACAGTTTCGAAAATTGAGCCCCCAGCTCAAAATCTCCGATTCCGATTTTTGCACGAATTTGCACACCCGTCCGTAAAAAGGGCGCGGACCATTCTGAAAATAAACAGACTATTAATTTGTTTCTTGTTCAATGGACAGATTTGTTGTCAAAATGTCATTTCTGTGCACAACACTTTTTTTCCTTTCCATTGTTGAAAATGATGCATCAGTCTGTTGAATTTGCTATAAAGTTAACCTGTGGGTGAGTTGTAATGGAAAATACGGCCGTATTACATTGGCAACACATTTCTGCAGCCTTTATGCAGTGACTGCTCTGAACAATCAGAAAGCTGTCCAAACAGCTGACATTTACATTTTTTCCAAATGACCATTTTGAAGGAGGCAAGCCTTGGCCAATAATACGCTTATCACAGGTAGTGGTTCAACTCCAGCACTCAGCATCCGCTCAGTTTCGAAACTTCAAAATAGCCTAAACAAACGCCAACACTGCCATCTTGCAGAGCATACAGTAGGTAACCAATTGGCAGAAATCCAGGCTGGTCTGCATGCATGTGGGACCTGTGTCACAATGGCGCGTGTTCGAATTTCGAAGAACAGAATGTGACGGGTCGCATTCTCCTTTCATAAAACCAGCAAATGATGTCCAAATGTGATGATTTTGGTGTTTTTGGATAGCTGAAAGCTTCATCTAAAACTCTTCCGCAGGTCGAAACCATGTCACAGCGGAAAAATTCCCACAATTGTTGAAAATGTGTGCGAGGGACCCAAAATTTTATTGCACCTTTACTTTCAACACTTTCATTTCCGGCGTGGTTTTGGGTTTTTTTTTCACAAAAAGTTTGAGATTGTAATGCAATGAGGAATCGCCTATCTTTCAGCTTTCCATCACAAGAAGAAACATCAAAATCCGCCCCTTGGTTCATGAGAAATTTAATTTACCGTTGCCAGGGCACAGCGTTCCGGCATAGGGAAGACCGGGATACAATGGGACAATTTTTGAATTTTACACTCCAGAAGAAAAACAACGACTAGAAACTAAATTTTGTTATCACCATCAGTTAGCTTCATATGGCAGGCACATATGTGCCACACAATATTTTTTGATTGTGATTACCGTTTTCGAGCTAGGGTCAATTTCCTAGAGGTCTGCAAATGTCCCAGTCTTCCCCGTAACCGGGGTACAATGGGACGATGCATGGGGTACACTGGGACACGGGTAAAAATTATCATTTAATGAACAGGAAACGAAAAAATATGTGCTATGGCAACGCTGGGCTTGCTTGTTCACTCTGATTGATAATGACAAAATGCAGAACAAACAAATAGGTAATTGAAACATTTTCCATTCTTATGTGGAAACAGGAAATTTGTTAGATCTGAATAACATGGCTTCAGGTCGGCTGTCATGATGTTTGTGTTACCTACTTTCATTTTTTTAAAACAAGATGCACAATAAAAAAACGAACACAAAATGCCATGAAAAACATTTTTAACAATGAACCACGGCTGGGCCGCAAAGCTATTGTTGCAACAATTTTCTGGATAGCCTAGACCTGAGGTAACATCAAAACTTTTGCATGCTGTGGTAAGATTGTCGTGAAGATAATCTATGGTAAAGATTCGCCTGCAGCTGTAGTTAAGTGAGAGTTTGAGAGTCTCCCCACAGTCAATTGGCCAAGCCTTCACCTTTTGGATGTAACGTTCCAATGTGGACTTCGAAACTGCATGGCGTTCAACTACAACCCAAAGTGAACAGCCTTCCTCAACAACACAATTGACTGCCCTCTGCATGGTTTCATGGCTGATGATGGGAATATCTGTTTTCTGACAACTTTCCGTGGCATCCTGAAAGTGAACAAAATACCAATTGCCCTGAGTTTCCCTGCGTTTGCAGAAAAATAGGTGTCCCAATGTACCCCGTATGTGCTTGTCCCATTGTACCCCAGAGGGAGTTTTTAGACAAAATTTATTTTCATAGCCAAGCAGTCAATAGATCAGAGTTATATTACCCATATTCCAATGGCCACTTCCCTCAGTTATTGTACTGTGTGGATGAGATCTTCTCTTCTTTGAGAACAACACTCCAGATGAAAACTCTTCAGAAATTCCAAACAACAGGAATGTACCACTAAAAAGCATTCCAAATTTTCTCCTACAATAAAAATTCAAAATGGCTGAGTGAACATGTGCTTCATAAGTGCACTACTGCCATCTTTTGGCTATAGCGGAAGTTTGATTAATGCAGTGGGGATCTGGATAGATGGCCTGTCCCATTGTTCCCCGTGTCCCATTGTACCCTGGTCTCCCCAACTCGCATTGTTCGAGCTGGCCCAATAACCGAAACGAGTGCCATCTCTCAGATGATCGCATGAACTAACTTCCAGGCAGAAATTCGGGCCCATCTGCAGCAATGATGCTGCCGTCAAGTTGAACCACTACCTGTTAGAAGCATATTACCTTGGCTAATGAAGATATGCACAAAATGAATAGCTGAGCAATAATAGTTTTTTGGCTCAAGACTTCACATTTTTGTGGATGGTTCACTTGATTTTTGAATACCCAGATGGCCATGCGTGGTCAAAAAGTGCAGTATTTTAGAAAAATGGCATTCAAGCACCTTTCAACGGGAAAACCATCATCAAACCACACATGCCACTATTTTTGTTGAGTTTTCAATTGAGCACTGCTCACTTTTTGATCCGCCTGCAACCTTCAAGGGTCGGGATGGAAACCAACCGCAGACCAGCAATCTGCAAAATGAGAAGCCAGGTCATACTCAAACATTGTATTCCATAAATTTGTTAACTTTATTCTGAAAAAGAGCCCAGCACAAACGGAAAAACCATATCTCTCAGCATCTAGATTATGCCAATCTTGTTGGCAACATCCAATGCATCGAAGTCAGGTGCAAGACGGACGTATGCCTTCTTTCTTCCATCGGGCCTGGAATGAACAGTAAAAAAACACAAAAAAAGTTGCAAACAGTCACTGAGAAATGCTTCCAAAATGCACAGAAAATGCACGAAACCAACGGTGCAGATCTGGGTTGAATATTGGGGGGAACAATGCAGAAATATTTTAGGGGTTTGGTGGGCAAAACTCCCAGCAGTATACAGCGGGGTTCCAAGGGGCAGAGCCCCTGGTACTGCGAGGCTGGCAGGAGTTTGGGGGACAGAATCCCCCAGAAGTTGAAGAAAATGTTGAATCAGGCCCATTTTTGGTGGAAAATAGTGAGTTTTCCACAAAACTCGTGCCAAAGAAGATTTTTCTGGAAGGTGCAGTGGTCCTTGAGTTCCTTTTCTTGACCAACACAAAACAACATTCTTGCACATGTATGATTCAGGAGTTTCACCACCGTGTGAGTGCATTCGACTTTCAATTATGAATCACAAATAACGTCGCACATGCCAATTGAACAGTAAAGGACATAAAAAAAGCTCATTTTTTGTTTGAGTCCAAAGGGTCAAAAAATTCGACAAGCATAAATCGCATATCATCGCAGAGGGGTCGAAATTGTCGAAGCATTGTGCCGCATTCTCTTTGGGGACAACCATGAGAGTGTGACTTCCAAAGACAACCACAAAGGTTGACTGAACTGCAGGTAGGTCAGTTGAAAGATGCTGAGATGCGGAATTCCATTCATGAAAGTACACATGAACAACACAACGCTCCTTGATCGGAAAAATGAAGTGGTGATCGATTCCATGAGGTACGCAAACTTGTAACTGATGGTACAACTTGGATCAGCAAACGCAATTTCACTGACCTCAAGCAAAATACCTACAACCGCCGAGGTTGAGGCAATTACACAATGGTGATCTGCATTACGAACAACCACACATGCACAGAAACATTATGAACCGTTCACAAAAGTTTCACATCATGAAACCAATTTTTGGAAGCATTTTAGACACGAAATTGCCAATTCAACTTTCCATGTTTGTCAGAAAAAATTATTTATGATTCAAATTTTGGGTGGGACAATTCATGACTTTTAAAACATTGGAGGGGACGTGTCCGGTCCCCCAGGATCTGCACCATTGCACCAAACCACTCAGTTACACAACTGTCTCAGATGACTTTTACAGTTCATTTCATAATGGAAATTCAAAGAGATTCCCACAAGTCAATTGCTGTCATCATTGTCAGTACCTACTTGAAATAAGTTCATAAACTTTTGAGCTCAAAAATGTGATCTTGTGTTCTTCCCACCAAGTTTAGTTGGCAGGTACCTGCCTAACCAAGCTTCATGATATTCTTTCGAGGTCAACATTTATGCACCCCACACTGAAGGTAGAAAAGAAAGTTGCTTTTTTTGAAAA
>JASGXE010010585.1:0-13859 GCA_030068105.1 Sinentomon sp. SZTP_YWyxl | reverse complement strand
GCGACTTTGGATTGGATGACCAGATAGCTTTTTTGCATCAATGCTCGATTGAGCCCTGTACTCGCAAGAAAAAAATATTTTTTACCTAAAGCTATAAATAAATAAATAAATAAATAAATAAATAAATAAATAAATAAATAAATAAATAAATAAATAAATAAATAAATAAATAAATAAATAAATAAATAAATAAATAAATAAATAAATAAATAAATAAATAAATAAATAAATAAATAAATAAATAAATATACCTGAACCTGTCCAACATGTCCCCTCTCGGAAAAAACAATGCTCGCTGGGGGCCCGGCCTGCCATCTAAAGTCGCGGCAGGGTTTGTAAACTGGCATCCCGCTCTCCTTTGTTTGTTGCTGGCTCTGAATATTTTTTTCGGCTTTCGTTTTTCTTGAAAAATTAAACTAAAAACTGAAAACAGAACAGATTCGGATTTGTGCACTTTTCCAAAATTATTCAACTTCACAATGGAGATGACCATGCGCCAAACGTGATAAACACTGCAACTAAAAAGGTGCCATTGTTAAAAATTTGGTGCAGACAGGAAACATAATGAAGCTCTCATCGTTTTCAAGTTCAGCATTGGTCAGTTGAAATGTTGAAAAACAAAACGCCGCGGGTTGGCATCTTCCCACATATCTGAAACGGTCAGATCGTTTCAGAGGCCAGGTCATTGTTGTTGTGGAAAATCGTGAAAGGATTTTTGTTATAAAAAGTTCTGATTTTGTGCTCAAATACATTCCTGCACAATTTCAGCTGGATATTTATCGAAATTCGATAGTGAATATTATGGAACCGCATCAAATTCTGTTTTTGAACTCCAGTGATTTAAATTTAAAGAGAACTTTAAAAATACAGTTTTCACGCAGTCGAAATGCGTTTCCAATTGCATTGCCAGCAGACTCCTTCCCTGCGGGCCTTTTGTGCTGTTTTTCCGAAAAGGTCCAGCTCTGGACTGTTGAGCACCAAGAGGCCGGGCTACCTGCCATTGCTTTTTTAAGTTGAGCGGTGAAACCGTTTCCTTCTGTCGAGACAGAGGCAGCAAAAAATAAAAATAAATGAAAAACAGAGACAAAAATGCTGTCATGCGGCATGATCGTGCGTAAAAATAGCCCGTGTTCTATTTTTTGCAAGTAGATCCCTCACGTCGTACGACGCTGAGGGATGTTGCGTCGTATGTTCAAAAGGGATGTACATGCCGCCATCTGAAAGAGCCTTAAACGTCAGAGCTGAATTGCAAATTCATTATACGTGTACGTACAGTGGAAGAAATATTAATGTACCCATGTGGACGGTGTTTTTTCATTTGACTGATGTCCTCCTCCGAGTGGAAACAAAAGTGCCACATCACAGCAAGGGATAAAAGTGAGAATAATGCATGAGAATAAATTAATATCATAATTAATAATTTACTAATTTATTAATTATTAATTAATTAATGATTGTTTTTTATTTAATGCACGTTGCAAAAAAGCTGTCACACATACCTACAGGGGGATGGTAGACTATATTTTTTTTCATTTGCAAAATAACTGCCACGTCACACAAATGGAGACGTAGTGGGAGAAGATGATTTCCTATTGCAAAAGAACTGTCACACATATTGGCTCAGGTTGGATAATAGATGTTTCACCGCATGCTTCCCAAGCGGTTCGTTTCGAAAAGCCTATAACCTGTTTACGCGCAGATGTTAAAAAGGGTAGTTTTCCGGCCAAATTTTACGTTAATCAGAGCTCTTTTGCGACATCTCGCCAATTCAACAAAACAAATGTTGCTGCCTATAACAAAAAGGATATCCTTTTTCAAAAACGATTTTCTTTATTTATGATTTATCCCACTCCATGCAGGTTATCCAAGTTACGCTTACAAACACGGATATGGTCTCGGCTATAGAACGTATAGTCCGACCTACATTTATAGCGGTCTGAAGTACAGCCCTCTTGGATACGGTTACGGAGGATATGGAGGAGGCTATGGAGGCTACGGTGGTTATGGTGGCTACGGTGGCTACGGTGGCTACGGTGGTTATGGTGGTTATGGCGGTTACGGTGGTTACGGAGGATTGGGCTACGGTGGTTATGGTGGTTACGGAGGATTGGGCTACGGAGGATATTGGTAACATAGTGACTGATGGAATGAGATGGATATTTGACCAACGCAAAGACATAAGTTGACCAACGCAAAGACCAACGCAAAGACTTGTCCCGTAAACATCGGATGTCACAGCGATCTCTTCTTTCGTTTCTGAACCAAATGTGAGACCAAGTGTCATGTGCAGAGAAAAAATCAATTCTGTTCGTGAAGGTTTTTTGATTTTCTACGTTGTTTGCAGTTGGGAGTGAAGCATTTTTGCATGATTTCTGGCCACTATGCTGATCGAAAGACCCGAGAGTGGAAGGCTAAAAAACATGGAACCCACTAAGTGATTCGTCAAAGTCTGTAGCAAAAAGGTTGTTCTTGTTTGCGAACAGCATTGATTTTTCTCTATACCGTTGGCCCGTTGCTGTAAAAGTTTGTAAATGTCATTTAGCTGAAGTGCAGGTAGACTTTTTGTATCATTCGAAGGGAGATTTCAGAAAGTTCTGACTGAGCCTCACCCATTTCTCCCTTGTCCAAGAGGTTTTTATGGTCGAAACAAAAAAAAACGATTTCTGAAAATTCGCGACAAATTCCTGTCATTGCTGTTTTGCTCAGTTTTGTGTTGGGTACTTGTTCTCACTGAAATTTCACTTCATTGTTGCTGCAATTACTTAATTGTTGGACTGATGTTTGTAAATATTCATTTTTGTACGCATTTGCACTGTGTGTATAGCTCAGCAAAAATCGAAATATCGGTAAATAAGTAGCGACAATATCGATGGAAAAGTGTGACGCCTTGCAAGCAGATTTCACAGAAAAGCATTGAGTCTGTGTAAAATTGCAAATGGATTGGAGGAGCACAAGCTAGCAAAGCTCAGATCTTTTTGATCACCCCGAAGATAAGGGCGAACAAATCTCGGCACACACCCAGGCTGATCCGGACTGAAACGCTGATCTTGGCAAAAACGCTACGTCTTATTGCCACAGAGCGCTAATTTTGATGAAAAGAATGCGCCACCGATAAACTCGAATTTGCGACTTGCGCAGTGGCTTTCAGGTGGCGCATTCAATGGTTTGATAAATTCACTTATTTAAACAAATCAGGTTTTCGCGAAATCAGCAAATCTTCGATCAAAAGTGGATTTATCAAACCATAAAATGCGCCACCGGAAAGCCACTGTGCAGGTCGCGAATTCGAATTTATTGGTGGCGCATTCAATCGTTTGATAAATTCACTTTTTTAAACAAATCAGGTTTTCGCGAAATCAGCAAATCTTCGATCAAAAGTGGATTTATCAAACCATAAAATGCGCCACCGGAAAGCCACTGTGCAGGTCGCGAATTCGAATTTATTGGTGGCGCATTCAATCGTTTGATAAATTCACTTTTTAAACAAATCAGGTTTTCGCGAAATCAGCAAATCTTCGATCAAAAGTGGATTTATCAAACCATAAAATGCGCCACCGGAAAGCCACTGTGCAGGTCGCGAATTCGAATTTATTGGTGGCGCATTCAATCGTTTAATAAATTCACTTTTTTAAACAAATCAGGTTTTCGCGAAATCGGCAAATCCTCGGTCAAAAGTGGATTTATCAAACCATAGAATTCGCCACCGTCAAACTCGAATTTGCGACTTGCGCAGTGGCTTTCCGGTGGCGCATTCAATGGTTTGATAAATTCAATTTTGACCGAGGATTTGCCGATTTCACGAAACCCTGATTTGTTTCAAAAAGTGAGTTTATCAAACCATTGAATGCGCCACCAATAAACTCCACCAATAAAAAAAAATAACAATAAAGTTTGAAGAACCTGACTGGCCCCCTCGACGTGAAGTTTGCCAGCATTTTTGTTGTCAAATCTGCCATTCAGGTGTTGCTCAGACTCTGAGGTTATAACTGCCCAAAAATGCACAAACGCAGCACAAACGATATACCAAATCAGAGATATGAAAAAAGGTACCCAACCAATTTGATGCACGTTCATATTATCACTCAGAAAAAACGAGCACGGCTTCATACTGCATCCTGTAAATGAGCGCAGTCACTATTTATAGGGAAAGGAAAGAAAGAAAATGGACAAACCTGGTGGACACAATCAGCCTATACTACTCTTATGACGAACTTTAACCAAATATCACAGGATGCTCGTGATTCATGGAATTATAGAGGTGTTGAAAATTTTGCCGGAAATGTGAGGACGGGTGATCTCGAACACCGTTTCACCATGCGCCGTCATTGTTCGAAATCCATTTTTGTTCCCTGGACATTCACAGAGGTAGTTGCTCCCTGAAATTAAATGCCGCATAAAAATTAGTTCCACCAATTTTTCCTTGCAAAATTGCAGAACAAAAATGAAAAAAATTGTTGGCATTGTGCCAAGTTTGCTCAAATCTTAGTGAGAGCCAAATTTGCATGTTTTTATACGGACTATCAAAAGTCTTCGAACATAGGCCATATTTAATTGAAGGCCAGGCCAATACAGGGGCCATCTAATTTCAACAGGACTTGATGCAACTTCACGCCTTACACGAGTGTCATGATGTTTTGCAGCGCGCGATGCTATGCATTCTGAATGGCCCCTGAGTTAAAACCGAGCTCCTATAGGAACTCTACATCGCAATTGTTGAGATTTTAGCAAAATCTCAAAGCTGCAGGAATTAAAGTTCCTCTTTTAAAACCGAGGTAAAAATCTGACATCTCAAGAACGCCATGTTGTAATCTGGCGCTTCAATTTCTATCGCCTGCATAAGAGTGCAAACATAAAAAGAAAGAAAACTTATGGAGGAAACAGTTAAATGAGAAAAACTCATATCAGAAACCTGATCTGGTAAAATAGCACTTCTGCGTGACAACAGCGGCAGCAGGCGTATACAGTGTTTCCGAAAAGTCACTTGACAACCACAGAAAAGTGCATTGCAGTTTTGAAGCAACTTTGGAAGCTTGGAGTGGAGTTTGTTCCAATTCGAATGGATAACACCTGCAACAGGCAGCCATGCCGAATCTAAAACCTGAAATCTGTAGAATTAGCCCCATAAGAGAAGATTGAAAACTAGCACATAGCAGGGGTTGTCAAGTGACGTTTGGGAATCCTTGTAGGTACTTCGTGTAGGCCCTATAAGGAAAACAAAACTCAAAGCTGAGTTGGAAAAAGAAGCCACAGCAAATGAAATGAGGTCAAGTGGGAGCAGATACTTTTCAAAAAAAAAAACGACAAATGTTTCCTTCTTCAGAACTCAACTTTCAATGCATATGGTAACCATGCCAACTTCATATTTTCCCTTGCAAGGGGGACAAAATAATTCAACCCCACACATTCCACATTTATTTTATTGCCGATCTCGAACAGCACGGATGTCGGGTGTCAGCGCCTGTTTTTCGGCTGTTGCTGCTCGCCAACGCATTTCTTTTGATTTTGGGAAACCCAATAAATTCGTTGCGTCTCACTTTTCCACCGTCTCACTTTTCCGAAAACTGGCTTTTAGCAGCATTCCAAAAAGACGACTCGTGAGGTGAGTAATGATTTGCCAGACTGTTCGAATCACGTTTCCACAAACTGAATGAAGCAAGTTGCAGGGAAAAAAAGGGAAACCCAATAAATTCGTTGTGTCTCACTCTTCCACCCTCTCACTTTTCCGAAAACTGGTCTTTAGCAGCATTCCAAAAAGATGACTCGTGAGGTGAGTAATGATCTCCAGAATGTTCGAATCACGTTTCCACAAACTGAATGAAGCAAGTTGCAGGGAAAAAGGGAAACTAAATTTCGTTGCGTCTCACTTTTCCACCGTCTCACTTTTCCACCGTCTCACTTTTCCGAAAACTGGTTTTGATCTCCAGACTGTTCGAATCACGTTTCCACAAACTGAATGAAGCAAGTTGCAGGGAAAAAAGGGAAACCCAATAAATTCGTTGCGTCTCACTTTTCCACCGTCTCACTTTTCCGAAAACTGGTTTAAGCAGCATTCCAAAAAGATGACTCGTGAGGTGAGTTTGGCTGCCAGACTGTTCGAATCACGTTTCCACAAACTGAATGAAGCAAGAAGCAGGGAAACAAGACATGCTTTGCCATAAAACATTTTTAGATTCCAATTACAGGGTGTCTTATCTGTGTGTTCCCAAATGAGGGAACAATGTCATGGTGGTCGCCATACGCAAGGAAGCTCGTATTAGTTTACACGGCAAAATTTTGTAGAATCTCGTTAACGCTGCAAAACATCGCCTATGCAATGCGCCTATGACGATACAATTTTGAATAGACAAACAGTACTCGTATGTTTGTCGTAATTTGTAATGATGCTGTCGATTTTTACGACGGAAGACAAAAACTACTCGAATCTAAAGAAGTAGAATTGTTTATTGTCCCTATTTTGCATTTTATGACAGATGAGAATATGCGGAAATAAAGCGAATTTTGCAAATTGAACACTCCCAAGTGTGTACCTTTGTTGATGTTGAGTGAAAAATAAGACAATAAATTGAATTGATTGATGAATTTGTTTCCTGTCCAAGTGCTGCCAGCAGATCCTGCATGGAATTGGGTAATTGCATTGCATGCGACCAAAAGATGCTTTTATTTCAACGATCTTATGCCAGACTGAAATTCAATTCCAGCAAAAATATTGAATGTGCCAATTTCCGATCCAGCTCACACCCACCAACATGAATTTGATGTGCAGATTTTTATAGCTGTGAAGATGGATTTTGTACGCACCATCAGTCGTACGTACGTAATGTTGGTTTTGTGGCGAGCGACCTTCCACAACTTTCGCTTCTTCTGCTGTGTGTTTCGTTGTGTTACTTTACATCCAAGCAGATATATCTGTCGATTAATTATATGATCTTAAAAAAAGCTCTAATTACCTGCTTTGAGGTAAATGGACAATTCACTCTTGGGTACATACATTTGACAGGATTTTTCTTTCGACGCAAACGTATCTCAAACTCGTTTTCAAGCCAAAAATAACTCTTTCAGAAAAAGATTAATCGCAGAAACATGTTAATTATCCCTTCCTTGATAGCCTAAAGCACTGCAAAAGCCTACTTTGTGTCCTCGGAAGCGCAATCGGCTGGTTTCGAAGTCTGGGCGAATTCCTGACAGATTGGGGCTGTCAACAGGCAAAGGCACCGTCTTGGTTTTGCTTGGCTCCTTCTCATCCACCTGACCTGGGCTGCGTGTGCCCAGGTCAGGTGGATGAGAAGGAGTAGGCGTGTAAACCTTTTTGAGGGGTGAGACCATCACTCTCCAAAAGAAGCGGAGAGAAAAGTGAAGTGATTTCCCAACATGACATTTTCTGATATCTTCAATTTTCCCAGCTGATTTGTTTCTGCTGTGACCCAAAACTTTTATAATTACTCTTTCCATCATGTCGATATACTTTTGCATTCCCTCCATCTATAGCCAAAATTCTTCGCACATTTAACTCGCAGGCGCCGTTTATAGAATGCAATGGTACAGCATTCTTCGCGGAACATCAAACAATTTGTGTAAGACGTGAAACACTGCATCAAATCCCGCTGAAGTTGGATTGGCCATACATTTCAATTTGCATGCGTGTTGGAAGAATTTTGGCAGACCACGTAGGAACAGAAAATGCCTATTGGTTAGACAGGATAGAGCAGCGCTATGAATAGAAGCTTCAAATTGAATCGTCTCAATCCGAAAGCTACTCGTATAATCTTGAACATCTTTCAGGTTGGTCTGAAAATCTCTCAAAACATCTCATCTGAAAAAGTCAAATGGGAGTCAGAGAAGTGCAGAGATCGAAATGAGTGCGTGCAAGCTCATAATTCGAATGCGCCCACCCACCCCCTCCCCTCCCCCATAATTGACTGAGCAAGAGCATCGATAATAGGATGTGTATCTTGGTCGTCTTGGTGTTTCTTCAAATTCAACCTTGCGGCATGGCACTGGAACTAGGGTCCATGCTTGCGGTACAACAGATCTACGTAGGCCACTCCAGCTTTCGTGCAAACACCCTGTTGGTTGCACCAATTTCGTTAATTTGGAGTAAACATTAGGTATCATTTTAAAGCTTGGAATGTCAGCATTCTCGCTGTCAGGTTTTATTCTGTTTCACTGTACTGGGTGATGTCTTTTTGGCTTGTGCCTAAAAACCACGGATTTTTACTGACGAACATTGGCATTTTTGCATCTTTGTATATTTCAAACTTGAAGAGGATGCAAAGAAGATCCATACCGATTTGATGCAAGTTCATGTCGATAATTGTTGTTCATATGACAGTGTAGCCAGATGGATCTGTCAATTTTTGGAAAGTCGCTGTGACCTGAAAGATGACCCTTGTTCAATGGCTCAGTTTAGAGATTGTGAACGAGCAAAAATTTGCTGCCGTGGGAGCATTTGGCAGCTCAGCAAGCTACCAAGTTGTTGGCATACTCAACGAAGGTCAATGAATTAACAGGCAATATCACACAACACCTGCACAACTCTGTCCAAACTGGTGAGAAAGATCAAAACCCGTAAGCCAATCGTTGGCATCAGAGGCGCATTTCTCCTCCATGACAATCTCGCTTCTCACTTGGTTCCATGTGCCTTCTGGATATTCCCAAAATTGAATGCTGCAACTGCTGGGAATCCATTTAGCCTCATTCAAGACCAGTTGCGAGTACCAGTTGCGGTGGTCTCGCAATGAATCAAATCAACGCTTTTCTCCCGTTAAGGTAAATTACGTTTATCTTGTATTTTTTGGAATAAATTCCACACATGGGTGAATTCACATGAATATGGGGAACCGTTGACAACTGTGTGAAATTCCAGAATAAGCACGGGAATTTGAATTTTCACTGAAATTTGAAAAAAAAAAAACACCATGCAACGCCTGCGGAATCCCGCAACTGATGCGCAAATGACGTAAAGGCTTTCGGCTTGCTTCTGTTTCAGATAGTTCTCGCAGCCTTTTTTCAGAAAGTTCTTGCAGCCAGTTTCAGAAAGTTCTCAGCATTTTCCACGCGGGCGGAGCACGTGGCAAAAACTTGTTCCCAAGAGCTCAGCAGGTGTGGGAGAGGGAGCGGAGAACTGGAAAAAAAGACAGATGCTGTTGACCCATACCCGACGGTGAAGGCAGCAGTGATCAAAAGCAACAAAGTCAACCCCTGGACACCATAAAGCATGCACGAATGTAAAAAGTGATTTTAAAAGCGCAAACCAAAAAGCGATAAATTTAAAGTCACTTTTATCAAACAAGAAAGAAATGAAATCACAAGCTGTCAAGATGTGTCAAAAATTTACGTTTTACATTTTTGTTTGCACGTTTCTACCTGACGCAAGAAGCCCTGATGGGCAGCATTAAATAAGAGAAAACATGATGGGGTAATTTTCACCCTTCCCTCCGCTGGAATGACAATCTTCTCCCGGTGGTGTTGGGGAGATTATGCATGTGATGTTGGTGCCCCTGCTGCGAATAGTGAGGCAACACGCAATACACCGGTGTTGCGTTGGTTTGCGTTGTATCGATTCAATGGGGTACATACAGACTGGTTTTTTGATGGCAATAAGCAAAGGAAATGATAACCTGAGACCAATCATTGCTCTCTTCGTCACTTCATGATGGACAGGCGATGATCCTTTGATCCTTTGTGATGGACATCTCTCTTCTCTTGTTATGTTTTTTGAACACACATTATTCATTCGGTTTTTTCGACAGCGGGGGAGGGGAGGTTCACGTTTTTGCAAGATCCTTCCGCGGATCATCGGTCACCGATGTTTAGCTAAATTATTGCTAGTCATCGAATGGGACCCAACCACCTCACGCAAAGTGACCAAGCTTAAATTAGTGGAATGGCGAGGGGAAGGAAGAGAGAGAGCGAGAGAGAGAGAGAGAGAGAGGAGAGAGAGAGAGAGAGAGAGAGAGAGAGAGAGAGAGAGAGCGAGCGAAACATATGAAGGAAGAAAAGAGAGAGGAGAGGGGAGAGAAAAAGATAACACACAGACAGAGAGAGAAAGAGAGTGAGATAGACGATACAGGGCCGAGGGAAGCCACGGACAGGCGAAGAAAGAGTCGATCACCTTCTGCTAAGTTTGCTTCGGTCGTTTGCATTTGCATTTCCGTCGAAATTGTTTCCCGTCCCATGATGTGATTTTATTCCTCTAAACAAACACATTCGATACCAAAAGAGGTCTGAATGACTTTGCCGGTCGAGTTACCTTCTCTTATTCATCTACTGCGATTTGTCTGTCTGTCGCGGTCTTTTGGTAATCGAAAGTTATTGTTCAAAGACACATCTCCGAAAATCTTTTGTCGAATTCCCAAAACAAGAATTGTTTATTAATGTTTCAATAAAATTGTCGTGGCCAAAGCGCTCAGATCATCTTTAAATCACTTCTACATGCACATGGTGCATTCGCATAATTTGCATTATGACATTAAGTGCTGTAGCAAATTGGTTCTTTAACTGCTGCTGGGAAAATTATTATCAAAATGTCTTTCAATTATCCGAAAAAGCCGTTGTATGCAGGTACCTTCGTATGAAGACCAGAAGGTCAGCGCTGAACCATGTTTCCTCATCGTTATCCGAAGGGGAGCACATTGTTTCAATTTGTTCGCTTTTCGTTGCAATGCAAATCAAACAACATGCATCTTTTCAGCAGGGAAGTTTAAAACACAATAAACGATGTTCATGATTATGTGCAGAAAATAAAATTGGTCACGCATGAACCAGAAGGAGAGACGGAGACAGTCAGACCTTTGGGTGGCTGTGCAGAAAATAAATCTGCGAAAAGCAAGGAACATCGTGAGCCTCAATGGCGACCGTCACTCGGACATGCTATTTTACTCGGAACTGCGACCAAAAATTGTCAGCGAGTAAATTCCCGTTGGAGTTCGATACATAACCGAGTGATTCATTTCGGGAAGTTGTGTCTTGTGTTAACTTGTGCCCCACCAAAGTTGCTTTTTTTCTTTTTGTTTTCTCGTTCTATTCGAATACAACCAAGTCTGCATCGCCAAAACGGCAACTCTGACGAAAAAATGGCCCAGATGCAAATCCGTTAGCCATTCGTAACTTGCTTCCGGTGAAGTGGTGTGAAAACATTGTTTGGATATCGAAGAGTGGATCGAAACCGACTGTGTCACATGTCATATGGCCGGTAACGCATCCTCCTTTTGAGGATGTTTTCGTGCGAAATGTGAACGATTCCTGTTATTTCAGTTGGGTTTGAAAAACACGGCTGCCAAATTCTCCAAGCGCGAATTTTCCAAAAGCCGCATGACACCAAACCGGATTCTACGTCAACGTTTTCTCTGACAAATCATTCGTCCATCATTCAAGACATTCGTTCATCGCCTGAATCACAACTAAAGTTTCCTCTGCCATTGCCAATGACCGCCAGATATCAGCCCAATGCTGTGCTGTTTTGATATCAGGAACATCTTCACGAATTTTTGCGAAATGGTTTGGGACTCTGTTTTTGGCATTGTCTTGCGGGTGGGATTCGAATCCACCAATGCTGGAACGGCTTTTCGCTGACCCGACGCCTTATCCATCTGTAGCCCTGCAAATTGATGCGAATCCCAGCATCAAAGAAGCCGAAATTAGCAACTGGAACTTGCCAAAAAATAAATGTTTTACATTGCGATTCGCGCTTCAGGTGAAATTGTGAAAATTGCGATGTGCATGACGTAAGGTCGAGTTTGGACAATCAGATGCGGTGTGGTGTCTGTCGCAGTTTGAGCGGTAATCGACGAAAATGTGGCTCACCAGATTTGGTGGGTCCATGAACGTCCGAATATAATCGATCCTAACCTAATCTAACCCAACCTAACCTCACCTCAAAGGGTTTGGTTTGGTTATGTCAGGTTAGGTTAGGTTAGAATAGGTTAAGTTCGATTATGTTGGGCCATTTGTGTAACCCCACCAATTCCGGTGGGCCGCATATTCGTCGATTACCGTTTGAGCTGGTTCTGCAAAAGAGTGAGAAAAGACAAACGCAAGAATCTTCACATTTTTGACATTTTGCTCTTCCATTGTCACAATGGAATATGTTGGTGGGACTCCCTCGTAGAACAGACCAGTGCACGAACAGGGATGGAATTAAACAATTAAGCATTTAAGCCAAAGAGGGAGCGCAGGGGCGACGCCTCCATGAGAATAAAGACACACGAATTTCCCCTCCATGCAAAATTTTAATTTTTGCTACAGGGCCGATATTGTCCTGGTTTTACAGGTAACCACAAAGAGAGAGAGTGAGGGTTGACGCTTGGATGCCCCTGGTGGCCTTGTCCATCTTCTGTTGTTCTTGGGAGCAACTGTTTCAGGTCAGATCACCTTGTCCATCTTCTGTTGTTCTTGGGAGCAACTGTTTCAGGTCAGCCAGAGCAGCACAAAGCAAAGTGTTCCGTTTTGGGTGTGGCACACATGCATCTGTGTGGCGCTTCTTACTTTCTTTCTTTCCTTCTTTCTTTGTTTCCTCCTTTCTGCCTTTCTTTCTTTGTTTGAAAACGTTTTCTTTTCCTTTTTTATTGAAAACCAGAGCGCCCGTGTTTCCCGATCTTTTTTCTTTTCTGTTTATTGTTTCTTTTCCCTTTCATTGATGACGTCATTTCAGATATCAACAAACAATCCATGCATCGACAGAGAGGGCACCAACGTCCCCGCCCCAAAATCAAACAGATCCACAGGGCGTTGATGGGATGACTGTTCCGCTCCCCCCACAAACCCCATTTCCTGGTTTTTCTTCTCCATCCAGATCACCCGAAGCTCCCCCAATCACTCGCCTCTCCAGCTGATCGCATTTGCACTTTTCTTTTTTCTTTTTTTTTTTTGTGTTGCCTTTCAATCATAAAATTGCACTTTAGCGCCGTTGCATGCGTAAAGGTGTGCACATCTCATGCATACCGTTATGCTTGCCTGATTTGTCTTGTACCTATGTATTGCATCGGTAAACTCCGGGAGAGGGAAGGGTAGATGGGATAACCTATTCCTTTTTCTCCGATTGCTTGTTTGGATTTTTTATCTCCTCGCGCATATAACACTCCAATCTTAATTTCTTGAGCAATCTTTTCCTCTGCATCAATTGTCTTGAGAAAGGGAAATCCCCATTTTGGCATCGCTTAAAACAATCATCCTGCCCCCACCACACCCCACTCCGGTGGATCATCTTTACCTCTTCTGCCACCCCCTCTCCCCCCAGCCGAGTCAATACCATCAGATCGGCATTCGTTCGTTTGATCTTTCGTCAATGAGATTTTGAAATTATTTGTTTTTTTTTGGAATCACTTTTTCAGAATTCGTGTACCTGTGGCCTTGCTTTACGCCAATGATCTCCATGAGACTCTAGATATACAGGGTCTACCACTAAAAAGGGCCACCGCCTTTGTGCTCTTCTGTGGCGCACAATTTAAATGGGGATTGCACACAACACTGGGCCAATGTGGTCCGATTCTTGCTGAGACGTGATTTGACTGAGACGCCACTTGAGCCATTTTGTTGATTGTTGGGAATGAGGCTTCGCATTGGCTGCCATGCGTGCCATCTCAGCACATACCGAAACTACAATGACTTAAGCTATGACTCAGTCAAGTCACACGTCTTAAGCTTCGGTCCAATAATGATCGCGGATGATCTCCTGCTCCCGAGCTACAGAACGTCATTTCAGCTCAGGCTTACACCAGAAAGCACAACGTTGCTTGCACGCCGGATATGAAAATTCCCGGTGCTGTCTTTGTGTTTTTTGGCGACTTTCCCACGGAGGATTTTTATTAGGCACACCCTGTACATATCATTCCGTTCTTTTTGCTTCCTTTCCTTCATTTTTT
>JASGXE010010584.1:0-13180 GCA_030068105.1 Sinentomon sp. SZTP_YWyxl | reverse complement strand
AATTTTGGAGTTTCGGCCAAGAATCGTCGCAGCGCAGCTCTTGTTGAAACGAAAAATGGTTGCAGAGCAGCCGATTTCACGGACGTTTTGTTGGACAAACGGCGCTGCACACAACTAAACAGTTTTTTTGCAGCTTTTCAGTTTCACAACAATAATTCTTGAAAAAACGGAAAAAAATGCAGATGGGTATAAAGTCTGTTCATTTTCAGAATGGTCCGCGCGCTTTTTGCAGACAGGGATGTGCAAATTTGTGCAAAAATCGGAAATCTGAGATTTTGAGCTGCGCTGGCTTCAATTTTCTAAACTCTGTCGGTTTTCACCTCTCAATCTTTTGATAATTCTATTCTTCGGAGTTTTTTCAATTTTCTGTGACCACGATCTGTCTGGTTTGCTGGTCGTTCCGCTCCTGGCTTTTGAAATGTGCACTTTGGTGCAGCGCTGATTCGAAACTTCGCTGGACCTCACTTTGCAATTATTGGCACCGACCTACAATGGTGTGCGGCCACATCTGCTTTTGTTGCCAACAACTGGAACACATGCACACGTATTCATGTCTGGAAAATTTCAAAATCATGTTTAGGTTGCTTTTCCATCTGTGATATCTTTTGTCTAAGCAAACATGTGCCAAATGGAAATTAAAAAATTTTGCCCATGGCGAGACTCGAACCCACGATTTTGTGATCGAAAGTCCAACGCTCTACCACTGAACCACCGGCGCTTTCGGGAATTTCAGTTCGAAAACAGCGCTTAAATGAAACAACTCGGATATTCAGGCAAAGAATGTTGCACAATTTGGACACCACTATCGTGCCCCCGCTCCCACCTTCGTTTTGCTGCGAGTTTTGGCGCGGACCATTCTGAAAATGAACGCACTTTAGGAAATACGACAAAATAAATGGCGGTGAGGCTGGTGCTTTGATTTGAAGGAGTCAACGAAAAGGTCAACGAAAAGTGCGGCGGAACCCAGACATTTTGCTATCATGAAGAAAAGCAATGGAGTTCTTCCAAGCAGTGATTTTGGGCCAATTGCATCATAAAAATAACTGCAAAATCTATTGCACACGCAAAATGAAATCGTCAGAGAACAAAAGAGAGTTTGGGGGCAGCTTACGGACGTAAAAATGAAAGAAACGCAACTCAAAACGTGAAACGGTGGCGAACGTAAGATAGTCATTCGATGGTTGACGGACGTAGAGAACAAAAATGAAACAATTGCACACTCAAAATCTAAAGCGGCACAGTAAAAAAGATAATCCAGCGACATCTTTCTGCCGTGAATAAGAAAAATGAAATAAATGCGCACAGAAAATGTTAACCGTTAGAGAATACCAGAGAGTCCAGGGATATCTCACGGACGTAGAGAAGAAAAATGAAATAAATGCACACTCAAATTGAAAAATGACAGTGGAAATAAGATAGTCTAGTGATATCTTGCAGAAAACGGTAGAGAAAATGTGTTGGGCCAGTGGTAGCATACGGACGTAGATAAGAAAATTTTAAACAAATGCACATTAGACATTTAAACCGGTAGAGAAAGTAAAATGGGCAAGTGGCAGATTACGGACGAAGCGAAGAAAATATTAAACAAATACACATTTGTAATTTAAAACGCTGAAGGAAATTAGATCGGCCAGTGGTAGTGTGCGGACGTAGTGATGAAAATATTAAACAAATGCACAGTAGAAATCTAAAACGGAGAGAAAAAACAAATCCATATTTGAAATTTAAAACGCTAGTAGAGGAATTAATAAGATGGGCCAGTGGTTGCTTACAATATTAAACAAATGCAAATTTGTAATTTAAAACGGCAGAGAAAATAAGATGAGCCAGTGGAAGCTGATGGACATAATAAAGAAAATGTTTCAACAAATGCAGATTAGAAATTCATAACGGCAGAGAAAATAAGAATGGCCCGTGGTGGCTTAAGGACGCAATGAAGAAAATATAAAACAAATGCACATTGGAAATTCAAAACGGAAAGATAATAAGATGGGCCAGTGGTAGCTTCGAAGGTGGGGAAGAACAAAAAAAAAACAAATGCACATTTGAAATTTAAAATGGTATAGAGAAAATATGATGGGCCAGTAGTGGCTTACGAACGTAGTAAAAACAAATGACCATTAGAAATTTAAAACGGTAGAGATAATAAGATTGGCCAGTGATCACTTGCGAACGTTTTCTTGCGAAGCTTGCGAAAGCTTTCGCAAGCTTTCGCAAGCTTGCGAAAGCTTGCGAAAGTAGTGAAGATAACAAATGCACATTTGAAATTTAAAATGGTATAGAGAAAATTAGATGGGCCGGTAGTGGCTTACGAACGTAGTAAAAACAAATGCACATTAGAAATTTAAAAAGGTAGAGAAAATAAGATGGACCAATGGTAGCTCACGGACGTTGTGCAGAAAATATAAAACAAATGTACATTGGAAATTCAAAACGGTAGAGATAATAAGATTGGCCAGTGATCACTTGCGAAAGTTTTCTTGCGAAGCTTGCGAAAGCTTTCGCAAGCTTTCGCAAGCTTGCGAAAGCTTGCGAAAGTAGTGAAGATAACAAATGCACATTTGAAATTTAAAATGGTATAGAGAAAATTAGATGGGCCGGTAGTGGCTTACGAACGTAGTAAAAACAAATGCACATAGGAAATTTAAAACGGTAGATATAATAAGATGGGCCAGTGGTTGCTTGCGAAAGTAGTGAAGAAAATAACAAATGCACATTTGAAATTTAAAATGGTATAGAGAAAATAAGATGGGCCAGTAGTGGTTTACGAACGTAGTAAAAACAAATGACCATTAGAAATTTAAAACGACAGAGAAAATGATATGGGCCAATGGCAACTCACGGACGTGGAGAAGAAAATATTAAACAAAAATGCACATTGGAAATTTAAAATGGTTGAGAAAATAAGATGGGCCAGTGGTAGCTTTGAAGGTAGTGAAGAAAATAACAAATGCACATTTGAAATTTAAAATGGTATAGAGAAAATAAGATGGGCTAGTGAGGTGGCTTACGAACGTAGTAAAAACAAATGCACATTATAAATTTAAAACGCCAGAGAAAATAAGATGGGCCAATGGCAACTCACGGACATGGAGAAGAAAATATTAAACAAATGCACATTGGAAATTTTAAACGGTAGAGAAAATTAAATGGGCCAGTGGTTGCTTGCGGGTGAAGTGAAGAAAATTTTGAACAAATGCACAGTCAAAATCTGAAACGGCAGAGAAAATGTGACAGTCCAGGAACATTCTATGGCACTAGAGAAGATTAGGCATGTGAAACAAAAAACAGTCTAAATCTAATCAGCAGAGAAAATGAGACAGTCCAGCTACACTCGGAGTCCACTGGCGGATTGAATTAAGAACAAGAAAAATGAGACATAGAAATAGGGTCTGATTTGGGGATTTCATTGTATTGAATGAAATTGTGCTTCATGTAAAAATGGCGCCAAGAAATAAAAACAGCTCCTACTCTGTTTCCAACGTTTCCACAAGGACATGCGTCTAGCAATGTTTTGTCACCATAACTTGTAGTCGTTATTTTCATGGAGAGGCCATTTTCTGCTGTTTTATTATTCAAGCTTGAGAGAGGAGCAGATGCAACCTGGAAACTATTGTGGGATGTTGTGTTCTGCTGTTGAACGATGCTCCAGTTCTTGCAATGCCATCGTTGCCAATATGCGCGTGGGAGAAACAGAAAGATGCAGGGAAAGAGAATTGAACAGAGAACTAGGTACCAGAGAATTCTCGACGCTGGCAGCATTTTCCTCAATGTTGCATAAGCCCACATGCAAATCATGGCTGTTGGCCAGCTCCGAAGAAGAGAATGCTTCTCAGCCCACACTCTCAGTCACTATGAGAAAGTTTGAAAATAAAATAGCATAGGCATGAGATGCGTTGGCTTGAACGTGTGAGGAATTTACGGAACATTCTAAACTTAGCTCCAATTCCCTCTACTTGTCGCGCATCTTGTAGACGTCAGTACGGAGATATTTGAATTTTTCATCCGCTGTCGGGTGTCGGCTTCAACTTTGCTGAGAAATACAACAGGATTCCGAATCACATTCTCTCGGCTGTCGCAGATTGCTTTGGAATGAAATTCCTTGAGCCGAAATGAAGATATTTTTGGAAACTGAAGGTCATAGAGGTCAAAAGGTCAAAATGTCCCAAATAGATAAAAAAAATCTGAAGCTGGCAGCCGGAAGGTTCAAACATCAAGAAATGTTAACAATCCGGTAAACTATCTGTCGGAAAGGGACGAAACGGCACCTCTGTCATTGCTGATCATGCAGTTGTTGGCCTATGACCTCATCCAGCAACCTCTGTCGTTCGCTCGCTGCCTCATCGCAATCACTGCTGACTTCCTGAACGTTGGCTTGCCCGACCCTCAGTGACAGCCCCTTTCCGTGAACGTGCGCAAAAGACCTGGTTCGCTGAAACTCATGCCCTTGCCAAATCCCACAGTATAACAAACGTAATTTTTGTTTGCACACAGGTAGAATCTTCCACCCATCCAGCCGTTGCTAGTAACAGCTGTTGATTGGTCTGAAGCTTGACTTTCAACCAGAAGACCTCATCAACTTCAGAATCAGAATACTACCAACAGGATGTCGTTTAAAACGCAGATGGATATATTGAGGATGAACGAACCGGTACAGAATCGGGCAAAGTTCTGGACTTCTTACATCAGGGCACTTAAGGGTAAGTATCTCTTCACCACTCGAAACACAGCAAGATCTTTTTGCATAAAATGGGCATCCTGGACTGGATTTGGTGACAGCAGTGAATTTTGAGGACTAATAGCATACTGACCTTTCCCTATATCATAGAATTCTAGTCTCTAGTCCTAGACGAAATCGGGTCGCCCAACTTTGTATTTTGCGGCCTGCAAAAATTTCCGGACTCAACCAAACGAAAAAATCATCAGTTCCAGCCTCCTATTTTTGAGTCACCAAAAATTACACGACTCAGAAAAAATCAACTTGTTTTCTTGATACTTTCAAAATGCTTATCCACAACTATTAGATACAGACTGAAATGCTTCACACAATACTCCAATCAAAGGTACAGACACATTTTGATTTATATATTGAATCAATTGCCAGTGTCCAACAAAAGCCATAGATGGACGTCTTTGCAGCATGAGAAAGATATTCAAGGGTTCTCTGCGAAATTCTTTTCTGGATGATCTCATATCAACAAAATGTTTGGTTCCCAATGTGAAGCAAATACCTTATCACTTTCATTTTTATGAAAATTCTTCGGGAGTGAAATTCTCTATACCCCAGGACAATTATTTTCGAACAAATTCTGCCACTCCTGAGACTTTGACTTCTTCAAATTACAATTTCTTGTCGTTATTTGAATATATTTGCCACATACGAATGCCTATCGTTTTGTTGTCACATTCAATTATTTTTTGTCGTTACATTTACTTGGCAAGCTGAAACAACCATAATACAATGCAAACTGAGGAAAGGTGTCTTTGCCGGCGTGCCCAATATTCGACAGGTTTTTCCTTTTGAAAATTCTGCTTTCTCACAGGGCAGATTTGCGAACATTATGGCAGTTTGTGCCTTCATACGTGATGATAACGTGACGTTTATTGTCACTGCTCGAAATAAAAAAGAAACAAAACATTGAAAAGAGCTTACTAACGCTACGGAAGAAGACATACCTTGGATGAAGGACTCCTTTTTGATGGGGTTTAAAAATCAATTCACATTCCATCGTGGGAATAATTCTCACGGTGTATCTGGTAGTGGTTTTTCACATGGCACAACATTCTTATCATGAATGATAAAGAATTACAGCATTGAGTCCTTCTCTTCTCTCACCAGTTATCGAATAAAATAAGAGCCATGTTATTTTTGTTTCGTGCCATTTTTAATGGGTCTGTTGCGTTTCTTTCCTGGAGAGTTGAGAATTACATTACAATTTACCAGAAAATCTCCTGATAGCTTAAAACTTAACTGCATATTTAACTACAGACTTTACGGCATTACTTCACTGCAAACTGCACAGATCCTTCATCCTTAACCTCATACTAAACTACATACTAAACTGCATAATTAACTACAGACTTTACTGCATTACTTTACTGCAAACTGCACAGATCCTTCATCCTTAACCTCATCTACATACTAAACTGCATAATTAACTACAGACTTTACTGCATTACTTTACTGCAAACTGCACAGATCCTTCATCCTTAACCTCATACTAAACTACATACTAAACTGCATAATTAACTACAGACTTTACTGCATTACTTTACTGCAAACTGCACAGATCCTTCATCCTTAACCTCATACTAAACTACATACTAAACTGCATAATAACTACAGACTTTACTGCATTACTTTACTGCAAACTGCACAGATCCTTCATCCTTAACCTCATACTAAACTACATACTAAACTGCATAATTAACTACAGACTTTACTGCATTACTTTACTGCAAACTGCACAGATCCTTCATCCTTAACCTCATACTAAACTACATACTAAACTGCATAATTAACTACAGACTTTACTGCATTACTTTACTGCAAACTGCACAGATCCTTCATCCTTAACCTCATACTAAACTACATACTAAACTGCATAATTAACTACAGACTTTACTGCATTACTTTACTGCAAACTGCACAGATCCTTCATCCTTAACCTCATACTAAACTACATACTAAACTGCATAATTAACTACAGACTTTACTGCATTACTTTACTGCAAACTGCACAGATCCTTCATCCTTAACCTCATACTAAACTACATACTAAACTGCATAATTAACTACAGACTTTACTGCATTACTTTACTGAAAACTGCACAGATCCTTCATCCTTAACCTCATACTAAACTACATACTAAACTGCATAATTAACTACAGACTTTACTGCATTACTTTACTGCAAACTGCACAGATCCTTCATCCTTAACCTCATACTAAACTACATACTAAACTGCATAATTAACTACAGACTTTACTGCATTACTTTACTGCAAACTGCACAGATCCTTCATCCTTAACCTCATACTAAACTACATACTAAACTGCATAATTAACTACAGACTTTACTGCATTACTTTACTGCAAACTGCACAGATCCTTCATCCTTAACCTCATACTAAACTACATACTAAACTGCATAATTAACTACAGACTTTACTGCATTACTTTACTGCAAACTGCACAGATCCTTCATCCTTAACCTCATACTAAACTACATACTAAACTGCATAATTAACTACAGACTTTACTGCATTACTTTACTGCAAACTGCACAGATCCTTCATCCTTAACCTCATACTAAACTACATACTAAACTGCATAATTAACTACAGACTTTACTGCATTACTTTACTGCAAACTGCACAGATCCTTCATCCTTAACCTCATACTAAACTACATACTAAACTGCATAATTAACTACAGACTTTACTGCATTACTTTACTGCAAACTGCACAGATCCTTCATCCTTAACCTCATACTAAACTACATACTAAACTGCATAATTAACTACAGACTTTACTGCATTACTTTACTGCAAACTGCACAGATCCTTCATCCTTAACCTCATACTAAACTACATACTAAACTGCATAATTAACTACAGACTTTACTGCATTACTTTACTGCAAACTGCACAGATCCTTCATCCTTAACCTCATACTAAACTACATACTAAACTGCATAATTAACTACAGACTTTACTGCATTACTTTACTGCAAACTGCACAGATCCTTCATCCTTAACCTCATACTAAACTACATACTAAACTGCATAATTAACTACAGACTTTACTGCATTACTTTACTGCAAACTGCACAGATCCTTCATCCTTAACCTCATACTAAACTACATACTAAACTGCATAATTAACTACAGACTTTACTGCATTACTTTACTGCAAACTGCACAGATCCTTCATCCTTAACCTCATACTAAACTACATACTAAACTGCATAATTAACTACAGACTTTACTGCATTACTTTACTGCAAACTGCACAGATCCTTCATCCTTAACCTCATACTTAACTGCATACTTAACTAGGCCTACATACTTAACTGCACATTCTTAACTGCATGCTCGGCCCCATTCGTACTTAACTAAACAAAACAATGTACGAATGGCGAACTTAGCTGCAAACTAAACTGCAAACTTAACTGCATACCTACATCGAAAATTTTACAATCCTTCCAACGTCAGTCCAACAACATCACACTTCCTGTGGGTGGTTCACAGAGAGTTCAAAATTTGGATCAAAAACTCCATTTTTTATTAGCAAGTGCCGGATTAACCAAAACGTCAACTTCTTCAACTTTTAGACTGTCGATGCCAATCTTGCGGCTGTATTACAATAACAAAAACCTTACGACGTCAATATCGTAATAGGTTTTCATTTCTAACTGCATATTAACTGATTGCCTAAATGTACATTAAACTGCAACTCAGCCGAAAAACTCAAATGCATACAAAAGTTACTTGACTACACAGGCTCCCTCCTGAAAACGTACTTAACTTTTAGTTCTTTAGACTTTTAAAAACTCCCTTTTTATGTCATACTTTTTCTACGATCCCCAAATACCCAGGCACAGACGACATGCGTGCATCAGAGGACTGGAGGCCAAGGAGTCGTGGCTATCCAAGACTCTTCCCGGACATCCCAGAGGATTTCTACAAGCCATCATCAATCTACGATGACCCAAGGAGCGACGCAGCAGCCCGTATCGTAACGCCAGGATACCGATATGATCCGGTGTCAAGGGACATCTACGGCTACTCTCCAAGGCCTTACGGATCTGAGTACAGGCCGATCTACTCGAGAGCAGGTCAGTTATCATTGCAACTTGTATGTGTGTGACCATGATTTTTTAATGTATTTTTTCTCTTTTTCGTTTGTTTCTTTTCGTTTGAGGGTGAGACAAATCCAAAAGGAATGAGGTAATCATTTATGAACTCCTCCGTTGGATGTGAAGAATCTGTCGTTTGAATATCTGCAAATTACCAAATGCTAAAGCGTTTGATCTGGTGAATCTGCGTGTAATCGCAGACAGCAGACAGAACAGAAATTGTGACCGTTTTCAGCCAGATCTTTTTCAGTCGAAACAAACGGGGAGAGGGTGAATTTGAAAAAATCTGATTTGAAATAGACCACGAGTGTTCCAGTTATCTTCTCTCAACTTTGTGAATTTTTCGGGATTTTCCATGTTTCGCATCAGCTCCAATCCCAACTGCTGAAGTACCAATCCTGTATGGGATCATGAGGACCGGCTAACGTGGCAGGTGGTGAAAAATGGCACCAAATCTTTTACGAAGTAGTGCAATGCATGAACCAATAAACTTCTTTCGTTGCCAGAAAAACACGGCGTCTAAATAATTTGCACAAGACATAGGAATACTCGTAATATAGACAGGTGAACGAACACACTTGACACAACGTTTTCTTCGCGCACTTTGCATTCTTGATATTGTGATCCCCAGTGAAGCACACCAGGATGATAATGTATTTTCATGGAGTACTGTGAGAGTACTCAATGCACATGTTGATGTTAAGCAGAGTAATCATTTCTTATCTTCCTCTTGCATCTTCTGATTTGTTGCTTGCGTGAAGGTGGATAGCTTAATAGAAAATAAGCACCAAACAAGTCACAGAATAACCAATATCGGGATTTTCATCAACGGTGATAGATCTTTCCAACATTTTTGTGAGAACATGGGGATTAATTTTCTCATTGAACCCTCGTCAAAAAGCATTTGAGAAGGGTTGTTTGCGAAGGACTTTATCTCGCCAACGTTTGCCTGTGGAGGGTCCTGTGAACTGGAGAACTGGGAGAATAGTCCCTCTGTAACATGCCATTTTACAAGTAACAAGTTCGACAAGTAACACCGGAAATGTTTCCTTGTCAGTTGGCAACATTTGGAGATCGAAGATAAGGCAAAGACTAGAAAAACAAGGATTTGATTTGTGAAACATCGAACGGGCTAGCACTGCGAGGAATTATTTTCGGATCGCAATCCTGGAAAAATATCGCCCAATCCTATCAAGATGTTATAAATTATTTACCCATCGCCATTCTCTATCGCCATTTTGCAAGGGGCAATCAGACAAACAATGTGCGACCTCCCTACTCCGTCACATTCTTATTGTCCAAATTTTACCCTGGTAGTTTCCAAGGTTTCAACGAGAAGTCTGTGCGTGGAAAAAGCACCTATAACCTTGAGGAATGGAGACTACTCGCAAAGCGGAAGATTTTTCGCACAATCCACATTTTTCACCTCAACTTTGTACCTATGGGACAACGCATACATGCATCGGACGCACGATATACACAATAGCAATATTTTTTCTGCGAAAGCAACCCTTTCATCCAAGCGAAACTACATATTTGCAAAAACATGAGAACAATCCAGTCAACCATCGGTGGAGGAAGGGCGACCAAACGAAACTTCTTTCGATCCCCATCGAGGCAACCAATCAAACTAACTCTGTCGTTGCATGCGCTACTTTTCTCTAGTTTATAGATCTTATTGCCTTCCCTATCTCTCTCTCTCTCTGTCGCTCCTTCTGTTGGATTTTTCCCCTTTCTATATACCTCTCTGTCTCTCTTCTCCATCGTATGGCTTATTTCGAAAATTTGTGGCCAGTTTTCTTATTTTCTGCCCCACTCTGCATTAAGCAAGCGGCACTGCTTTATTGATGATGGCCTGTTAAGTTCATGAAATTTTTGTGTAAAAGGGCATGGATCCTGGGACTCCTGGATTGCAATAAGTATGTCAAAAGATATCATCGTCTACAATGCTTGTGACAGCGCCTCGTCTCAATGTTTTTAATTGGATTGAAATGTGACAGATTGAAATGACATTGGCGCATTTTTCTCAATCACGAAATGTTGCTCTTTGCTTGAGAAAATTCAACTCAAAACAAAACATGAAAATTGAAAAACATTCTGAGCCCCCTATTCAAATGTTTCCGCGGCGGAATTTTCATAGTGATTGTCACCTCCCACAATTCGGAATGTTGCGCTTCTTCGCACTACGCATAATGCTACTGACCACGTACCAAAATAAAACATGCAGTAATACCTCCTGGAGATTATTCAGGTATACCTGCAGTTATTGCCGGTTCGGTAACCTTATCGCTTCGATTGTAGCTGTTAGCTTATCAATCAGTGTTGTGCCATTACAAGCTTCATTTGCTATAGTTCCAGTCGCATTTTTAGATGCTGCGTTAGCAAATGGCTTAGACATAGATGAAACAAAATATGCATTAAACAGAGGCATGAAAGAGTACAATTTCCGGAGACATAAAATGCAATTATTGCAGATCATATTTCACTCACAAAATATACACTCCTTGTCAAAAGTCTTCGAACATAAGAGTTCATAATTAACTCAGGCGCTATTTAGAATCAATGGCAGCATCCGCCGCAAAACATCATGACACTCATGTGAGGCGTAAAGTTGCACCAAGCCCTGTTGAAATCAGATGGCCCTGCGTTAACCAGTACTTTAATCGCCTATGTATTCTTGAAAATATCACCCATGCTCGAGGACTTTTGATAAGCTCCGTATCTTTATATTTCACTCACACCAGCAAAATAGAATCTCACGAAGGAGAATCCCATCAAAATCTCTCAAATTTCGCACTAAAATGACTTACGTAACTTAAAACTAACTAGATCTCGATGATGAGCCGTTGAAGCACGGTGGTCTCTCTGATTTGGCAAACAAGTTGGCAAATGTCGATCGGATCTATGGTTCACCCGAACCAGTTGAACCGCAGCACTACGTTAGAGACCCGTTCTCACCGAGAAAGAGGCAAAAATCCCTTGGCCCGAGACCCATTTACACCGTTCCTGCGTGGCCGCTCTCTACGGGATACGGAAGAAACTGGGGATACCGCGGTGAGTGAATAGAATCCCTATTCTGTTCCCAACTCCTCCCTTCCAGACCACACCCGATCCACTTCTGCAATTTTGGGAGAAAATTATCAGAAGTATAGCTTTTAGACCAAAAACTGGAATGGCTCAAAGTAAACTCAAACATGCTCTTATCCAACGCCGCAAAGCTTTTGGAACACTGCAAAAGTGCGACAACACAATGCAAACTCTGATATGCAAACAGGATTCAATGCAAACAGGTGGCAGAAAATATCAGTGTTGCAAGCGCATTTTCTCTGATTTTTCCTGCAATAGCTACACTATTTCCGAAAATTAACACCGGGATAAGGGAATACTCAGCAAAACTTGTTTCATACACATTATTTCAAAGTCTCAACAATCCTTTTTCAAAGACTATAAATCCGAAACATCCTAAAAACGATGAATACGAAAAAGTCTCACATGCACAACTCTCATTATCAGGAACAACGGACACGAAATCTCTGTGCTTGTACAATGTTGTTTGATGTCAGTTCAGCTTCATGTCCTATCAATCTTTCAGTGTCTTTTTACTTTTTGTCTGTTTCGCACTCTTTTTGCGAGGTTCTTTGTGCTCTGTCGATAGTTTTTTTAGTGATATATTGTACTGTGTCAGCTGTTTTCTTAGTAAATGTTTCCACTATAGCTCTGAACTTTTTTTGTCGTGGCGTTGAAAAGTTTAGTTGTTTTTTTCTGACTAACAATCCACTCGTATAGGTCTTTTGTTGCTCAACTGAAAAACTGTTGCGTCATTGATTGCCCGAAAGTTACTCCAGCAACACCAGAAACTCACGTCATTGAAAATTTTCTCCCCGAAAACACCACATTCTTGTCGCTTGTGGTCCTTAACTGTTGACGTATACAAATCTGTCTTTCGAAAATACCAAAATTCGTCAAATCCCAACCATCCTTGCTTATCCTTTAGGAGATCCTTACATGACGCCGCCACCAAGGTACAGCCGTTCACCATCCCGCTACACACCACCACCACGCTACACACCATCACGCTACTCGCCAGTGCCACGCCTGTCCCCTTCCAGGGCCTGGACACCTTCCCTACGAAGCTACTCCCCGATAAGATGGTCCCCGTCATACGGCTACACACCCGACTACTATCCCTACTACGGTTACAGGCCAAGCTACCTTCGTCCACTGGCCGATCTTTACAACCCTCGACCGTTAAGACCTACGTTTGTCTCCAACCCCTGGTGGTGGGACTACCCTTCTCTGAGACCCTACACGACCCCGTA
>JASGXE010010583.1:0-14377 GCA_030068105.1 Sinentomon sp. SZTP_YWyxl | reverse complement strand
AAATTCATCCCCTTCACTGCGGAGTGGCGGAACTATGTGCCACTTGGTGTCATTTTGCCACCAACATTCGCGTGGCAAATTGTTGCCATACAAAGGAAATGATGTTCCAAATACGCATTGCGTGTTCCAAAAATGTTCGACAAAAAAGTGTGCATCTAAAGCCCGTCTTAAAAAAGATGTTCCATCGACAAAAAAGTGTGCATCTAAAGCCCGTCTTAAAAAAGATGTTCCACAGCTGCGATCCAAATGGAAACCTCGGATTTACAGTGTACGTTTTGATGTGCGCCACATTTTGTTTGCTGCGTGCGAGTCAACTGATGCAGACTTTGTCACACGTCCGTCATCTTGTCGCAGGTGCTCGCGTTCATGTCAGGTGCTCGCGCAGTGCAAGTGTCAAAGTTGCAACGCAATTTTGAAGGATTTTACTCCAAGAGTTCCCACACTGCGCCACTTCGCGTGGGAACTTTTGTCTGTTGTCAGAGTGCTGATGGCAGCAAAGTTTGAAGTGTTTTAGTAAAAATATTTCGATGCTATGGTGCTGGCATCGCGCAGGTTCCCATGTGGACAAGGCCTGCGAACACGGAAGTCAAAGAAGACATGAGATGAGTTGTTGCATAGTGGCGGCGGAATTAATGTATCCACACATGTGTATCCATTGATGTGTTTTTCCCCATTTAACTGTTTCCTCCGATACTTTTTTTTCTTTCTTTTTACTCTCATGCAGACGGTAGAAATTAAAGTCCCAGATTTCAACAGAGCTTTCCAGAGGTGTCAGATTTTGACCTCGGTTACAAAAGAGGATCTTCAATTTTTGCAGAAAAAAATGTTTGCCGAAATCTAAACGGTCGCGAATTTTTTTTACGTATGCGTACATGAATTCCACCGCCACTGTACGATATGATTGCCTACAAAGTCTCTTCTCCATCTGCGACAATTTGAATTGACTGCAGTCACAACATTTTATGGACTTGAGCCCAACACACACACAAAGCGACTTTTTTGCATTCAGACAATGCTGATTTGATCGAAAGAGTCTGCTCTTTCGATGTGGGCAAAGCCATTTTCGCTTGCTGCCGCATCTGCGGGACACTTAAGGGTCATCCCCATCTGAATCTAAAATTTCTCCACTTGAACCTCTGAAACGTTTGGGGCCTCTATACTTTGATTGTTTGAAATTATTTAAAATCGAAAAGCAATATTCGTTCGTGGCACCATTTCGATGAGCAACAAAAGTTAGCTGCAAAAGTATCCTGTGCAAATAGAAATAAAAATTTCCCCATTCTTTCTTAGTGGTGATGCACCATACGCACAGACGGTGATTCTGACTGCTGCAAGAATGGTTTTTGGGTCTATTGTTTTGATGCGACACACCAATTTTCTGCACTCAGCTTGGACGGCATCTTGAAATAATTTGGATTATGATGCGCTGATGTGATTTGATGGCTCGAAAAAGTGGCTGGGAAAATTGCAAAGATGCCACTTTGGACTCGTGAAAGCGACACGATTCGACAAATTTGTATGAGCGACCACTTGTCTCACATCTTGTCCAAGCTTATGGATATTCAGACACCTGACGCACAATAGGAGTGATTCAAGACCTCGGCAGGTGTGACTGAAAACCAATAAACAACAGACGTGAATTTAATCCTCACTCATGTACCCCATACTTGTGTGAATTATAAAAATCCTTCCAGCAATTGTATAGCATGGTACGCATGGTACACGTAAAACCTCAACAATAATGGCTTTAACTTTGGCTTGATTGCTTGAACGTTATGGCTTGATCTTTAACTTGAACAAGGTTAGCTTGAACTTTGCTTGAGCTTTGGTTTGAACTATGACTTGAATCATTGGCGTGATCGTTGACTTGAACGTTTGCTTGAACTTTGGCTTGAACTTTGATCTGAATTTAGGTTTAAACTTTGGCTTGAACTTTGTCTTGATCTTGGACTTTGGCATGAACCTTGTTGAACTTGGCTTGAACTTTGGCTTGGACTTTGGCTTGAACTTTGGCTTGAACTTTGGCTTGGACTTTGTCTTGAACTTCGGACTTTGGCTTGACCTTTGCCTTGTACTTTGGCTTGGACTTTGACTTGGAATTTGGGTTGAACTTTGGCCTGAACTTCAGCAAGGAGTTTGGCATGAACTTTGGCTTGGACTTTGGCTTGAACTTTGGCTTGAAGTTTGGCCTGAACTTTGGCTTGAACTTTGCTTTGGACTTTGGCTTGGACTTTGGCTTGAACTTTGGCTTGGACTTTGGCTTGAACTTTGGCTTGAACGTTGGCTTGAACTTTAGCTTGAACTTTAGCGTGAACTTTGGCTTGAAGTTCGGCCTGAACTTTGGCTTGGACTTTGGCTTGAACTTTGGCTTTGGTCTTTGGCTTGAACTTTGGACTTTGGCTTGAACTTTGCTTTGTACTTTGGCTTGAACTTTGGCTTAAACTTTGGCCTGAACTTTGGCTTGAACTTTGGCGTGAACTTTGGCTTGAAGTTTGGAATAAACTTTGGCTTGAGCTTGACTTGAATTTTGGCTTGGACTTTGGCTTGAACTTTGGCTTGAACTTTGGTTTGAACTTTGGCTTGAACTTTAGCTTGAACTTTGGCGTGAACTTTGGCTTGAAGTTTGGCCTGAACTTTGGCTTGGACTTTGACTTGAACTTTGGCTTGGACTTTGGACTTTGGCTTGGACTTTAGCTTGAACTTTGGCCTGAACTTTGGCTTGGTGTTTGACTTGAACTTTGGCTTGCACTTTGGCTTGAACTTTAGCTTGAACTTTGGCGTGAACTTTGGCTTTGAAGTTTGGCCTGAACTTTGGCTTGGACTTTGGCTTGAACTTTTGCTTGAAGTTTGGCCTGAACTTTGGCTTGAACTTTGCTTTGGACTTTGGCTTGGACTTTGGCTTGGACTTTGGCTTGGACATTGGCTTGAACTTTGGCTTAAACTTTGGCTTGAACTTTGGCTTGAACATTGGCTTGAACGTTGACTTGAACGTTGGCTTGAATTTTGGTTGATCTTCAGCTTGAATGTTGGCTTGAATTTTGGCCTGAACTTTGGCTAGAACTTTAGTTAAATTTGGCATGAACTTTCGCTTGAACGTTTGGCTTGAACTCAGCCTTTAACTTTTGGCTTGAACGCTGGCTTGAAATTCAGCTTCAACTTTGGCTAGAATTTTGGCTTGAATTTTAGATTGAACTTTGGCTTTAGCAAAAAATTTCCACAATGAATGTGAATCCTTTATGCGAATGAAACCTCACCAAATAAAAGGTGAGAATGAAAACCCTCGCAGCGTTTGATTCATTTCAAAACTTCATCAAATGCACGAGTGCAAAAACTGCCCAAAAGTGATATAAAAACCTTAAAATTGAACTGAATATTATGCACTCTGAATGTGAGGTTTCGGCATGGAACACCCTTTAACATAAGGCTTAGATGCGGGAGTGTTCTATTCGGATCATTTTTGGAACACACGACGTATTCTTGGAACACCATTTTGCTGTCACACATTTGGAGCACATACACGTTTTGGAGCATGTGAAGTGTTCTAAATCGATAGATTTGTGTCCCGAATTTGTGACAGAAAATGGTTTTCTAAGATCACGTCGATGTGTTCCAAAAATGTTCCGAAAAGAATAATGCCATGTATAGCCGAGTTTAAAAGCTGTTCCGAAGGTGTTCCATACCGAAACCTTAAATTTAGAGTGTAGGCCTTTGGCATGGCCTGTTGCTATCTATATTCAGACGCCAGCAATCGAAGTGACTCAAAATGTCACCCCATAAAAATTCCTCGACAGGTGGACACTCTGAGTGGTCATTGCAGTGTGCACCGCAGTGTCTGCTGTCCTGCCAACCAGAAGTTGACCTGAGACCATAGCAGTTGTGGTCAGTTGTGGCAGAAGCTGACCTGTGATGCGTCAACCACACATGGTCAGTTGTGATCGGCGTGCACCATTTGTAGGCAAGTCACGTCCTTACCGGCACGCGCCAGTGTCTCAGAAAAGTTCACCCCGTGTCATCCGTGAAGACATTTATTCCAATTGAATTTCTCACCCTCTCGCTGATGTGTGTCTGCATTTCCTCACTGAAAAATTGCACTACTTTTTTTTATTAATTATAAACATAATTTTGTGCGCTTTTCCAACCTACAGCTATGTGGGTTCTGTCACCGAGCATCATTGAAGCGCGCGATTACGCATTAAAATGCGTCGGGGCATAATTTTCACGAGTCTGGCGTCTTAATTCAATTATCGCAATAATTGAGTAATTAGGGTAGTTGAAAGTCGAGTGCTCCCGCTATTCAGTTAAAACCAAATGCAATTTTTACTGATCATTGATCCCAATTAGACCATAAATGACTGCCGCTTCTTAAGCGTGATTGTTTTAGTGGCTCCGGATGTTAAGGCATTCCCAGTTTTCCAACTATAGAGTGTTTTAAGGACGGATAAAGGAGCCACAGACCTAATCCCCCTCGATGCACTGAAAGGAATCTTCCTCCGGGGACCATTTTTCGGCAAAGAGACTGGAATAATGCCAATGCGAAGAATGCTTGAACGATGAGATAGGAAGTGCGATTTTCATTCAATCGAATTCACCTCTTGGATTGAGCCCATTCGTTTTCGATGGTCCATCATTTGTTTTTGCTGGATGGCGTTGTCGAGTTCAGAGTTTTATAAATTGTTATTGGGTCGGTAGTCTTTGATTATGCGTCCTTGCCCTAAATTCGTGCCATTTTTGTTGACAACGGCCAGATATTTTCATAAAAAAAATAATTTCGAGAAAACTGTGACACTTTTATCTGAAAATAGCGTAAAATTTTTCATGTTTGCAAACAAATTCTATCACAAATTGCAATCGTGACAAGAACTTTATGTAAATACTCAGTAATCGAGTTAAGATCGACAACGACATTCAACATGACATTCAACACGTTTAACATGACGTTCAACATGACGTTCAAAATTACGTTCAACATGACGTTCAATATGACGTTCAGCATGACGTTCAACATGACGTTCAACATGTCGTTCAACATTACGTAAAACATGACGTTCACCATGACGCTCAACATTACGTTCAACATGACGTTCAATATTTTTTTCTATCTATTGGCCGTAATTATATTAAGAGGCCATTTTTTAGCAAATCAATATGACGTTCAAAATGACGTTCAACATGACGTTCAGCAATGACATTCAACATTGACGCAAGATTGTATTTTTTCCGATTTGGTGGAGTATTTGGAGAGTTCCAAATCGCTTTGTGTGTTCCAAATTTGTGACAGAAGCCCGTGTAAAAATGTTAAAAAAGTATTCCAGATGGAAGCCTCGTAATTTATTGAGTGGGTATCTTGAATCGTGCTTTGGCTCTTCCTGCTCCTGAAAAGCTCTTCCAACCCTTCAGATCCAAAATTGTATTTTTCACGAATGACTACCTTAGCTGATGTTTTTCCCTATAGGATCCAAGACCCACCACCAACCAGCCTGAGAAGATCTCAGAGAATGACAACAAAACGAGTCTGAGATCTTGCTACGTGCTCCCGATCCATACTCTCACGCGTTTTATCATCTTTGCATCTTTCTTCAATCAATCATTTCGATCACGTACGCTTTTCAAGCTGTTTCTCGTCGCTGGGTGCCACAATGTACCGGGTGCCACAAAAATCCCTAGACTATATACGAGTTTACCTGAAACCCCGCCACCATTTCCAATTTGTATTGGGAGTATAATTGCGCTGATCGTCCGAGCCGCTCAAAGACGAATGCACTGCAAACAAGGAAGTGTCAAACGAAGTCCACTGTAAATTGGTGGCAGGCTTCTACGAAAAATAGTCGTCATAATGCCACTAAACTGTAACAGATTCTGGGTTGGTGTCATTTTCCCGGTGTTTGCTTAAATCTGTCTCGATAATTATAGTGGCAATGTTGCCACGAAGATAGAGAAAAACTGCCACCATTTTAGATTGGTCTTTTTGCACCACTTCTATAGTGGCAATTTACCACCAAATTTTAGTGCAGATTTCATGCAAGCTTCCAAATATGCGCCGTCAATCTCCACAAAGAACTCCGGCCGGGTTGATCCGACGCTCTTGGAGCACCCTGTACCTAAGTGCCGTTATGCCGAAAATTTCTTTGCCGTTTTCATTCTTTTGTTTTTATGCTTCGCCGCCGACAGTCCTCTGTCCTCTTTCACATTTCCAGACTCTGAAACAAAAGGGTGCAAAAAATGCTTGCGCTTCTCAAGGTGAGAATGATTTAGGGTTCCCTTTCACCAGTTCACGGGAGGCCTCCTCTGTTTCATTAGGCTGCAGCAGCTCCTAGGACACGTTCGGTTGAAACACCACCCTGGGATGGACGCACCCGTAGGTCCTTCGCGGCACCTTCCCCATGCCTGGTGGTGGAGATGGTTCTGCTGTTTTGACGTGTCACCGTTCGACAATCAATTCTGGAAATCTTTGAGCATATACCAAGGCAATAGGCATGCTTTTTCTTGCTATGGGTTCAAGTGTCTGGGTCTAATTGCTCGGAAGCCCATTTCCAGTAGGTATACCTACATTGCACTGAAGGGACAGGGTGTTCAATAGTGCCACCAGCCATCTTTAGATATGCTTGCCAACAACTTCGGTGACACTTTCCAACAGTCGGTTTCAATGATGCTTGTCAGCAGCTTCGGTGATGCTTGTCGTCAACAGCTTCCGAAATGCTTGCCAACCGTGGGTTTATCATTTTTGCTTGCCAACAGCTTCGGTGATGCTTGCCAACAATCAGTTTAAGTGATGCTTGCCCACAGCTTCGGTGATGCTTTCCAACACCGGTTTCAGTGATGCTTGCCAGCTGCTTCGGTGATGCCTTCCAATACCGGTTTCAGTGATGCTTGCCAACAGCTTCGGTGATGCTTGTCAACAGTCGGTTTCAGTTATGCTTGCTTGAAACTTTGGCTATGTTTTCCATCAGTCGGTGTCAGTGATGCTGGCTAGCAGCTTGGGCTATGCTGTCCAACAGTCGGTTACAGTTATGCTTGGCAACAGCTTTGGTGATGCTTGCCATAACGGACGGTTTCACTAGGCTTGCCAACAGCTTCGGTGATACTTTCCAGCATTCGCTGTCAGCAGTGATGCTTGCTATAGCAACTTGGGCTATGCTTGCCAACTGCTTCAGCCAGCATCCGACTCCAGTGATGTTCTACCATTTTGCACAACGAAGGTCTGTAAAGTGAGGTCTCAAGAATAAGACCCATCCCGTGTGCCCTTGAAAATTGACAGTCTGCATGTGACACTGGCTGTTTTAATAGTTAAGTGCCAGGAAATGTAGGGTCAACAGCTGTGGTGTTTATTATTCCCACCGAGCTACGAGACAAATGTGTGGCTCTTTCAGCTCTTGTGTGCTTTATTGGTGACCATTTTCCTCCATTTTGTGGTGGGCAAAGTGGTTGCTTTTCGCCGGAATTTCCACCAGATTGGGGTACCTTTTTCGGCATATTTGACATCCGGCACCATTTGATGGCATCATTGGCACGAAAAAACGGAATATTGCCACAAATTCTGCGCGGTTTTTTTGCTCTTTGCTGTCATTTTCGGCCATAGGCATGCTTCCTAGGAAAGCATTGCATATTTTGGGACACGCTGTACAGCATGCACGATTCCAGTTCTCACATCGTTTTACTTCCTGCCCTTAAAAGTGCACTGCGCAGGGGAATACGTCTGAACGTTTTTTGCACTCTTCCCAAAAATTGTCCTCCAAGACTGAATGAATGAACGAATGAATGAATGAACCGCTGCAATTTACTTTTATGATTAATTCTCAAGACGCATGGGTACCTTACCTGCTCAGTGTCAATACAAAGTATGTTCTTCTGCTCCCTTTCATTCCGTTCTTATAATTCCCCTTTTTTGTACTTTAGATCTTGTGCGTACGTGCGTGATCTTTGTCTGCGCCAGTCTTAAAACAAAAGGAGATCTAGCAGGCAGGACTCAGCTAGGGCCTCGCTATTGTTTTACGAATACACGTATGGCATGATTTTTGTGCGCTCCTTCACTGGCCCAGGTTTGGCTGATGATTTATTTTGCATACCAATTAAAAGCTTTCTGTCTTTGATTACCCATAGTAATCTTTTCGTTCCCAGGGTCTGGGAACTCATGTCTCTGGGCCTGAGTCTCCCAGCGAGCATGCAGGGTTATTTTCTTTGGGAGTTTTTGAACCAAAACGCACGCAATCCTTTGTGTAAACACTAAATTCCTATATGCAAATCTGAATGCTACAAATCAGTCGTGCGGGGAACTGGGGGTCGCGGTGTTTCAGGGGGACAAATCCCGGGAAACTGCAGGAATCCCGGTAAACTCCCCATGGGGAGTTCCAGACGCTTCGGCATCAAATTCAGATTTGCGGTGCTCTCCATCAATGTCTGAAATGCCATCATTTAAATCATTTTTGCAATATTTTTCTGTACGTATCAACCCTACACTCTAAACACGAGGTTTCGGTATGGAATACCTTGGGAACACCTTTCTTAACATGGGTTAAAATGGGAGTGTTCTTTTCGGAACATTGCTTGGAACACGGTTTTCCTGTCACAAATTTGGAACTATTCTTCGGAAAGAACACTCCTTGCCCATGTTAAAAAGGTGTTCCCAAGGTGTACCGTACCGAAACCTCATGTTTAGAGTGTGTTTAAGGCAGGCATGAAATTAGGCAGCGGTTTCTTCGAAAGAATAAAAAAAATTCGTTTGACAATGTTTTTCATGTGGTCAATTTCACCAATCTTTAAATCGGAATTTGCGGCCGAATTGCACGCCGCTGCGAAATGCCCTGATGCAGATTAGCAGGGATTCGAACATAAATTGTCTTCAGTTTCAAAGTGTGCCCCCCAGTATTTCAGAACGGAAAATTTTACGATAGCCCATATGTATACCTAAATTGGTGAAAATTGACCAGAAGGAAAAATATTGTCAAGCGAATTTTTTGACTCCTTTGAAAAAACTGCAGCCCAACCGGAAGGTTTTTGAGCAAAAAATGTGAGGCCTTGCTTGGCCCGAAATTAAGCAAACCTTCCCTGAACGTTCCGACCCCAAGAACAGGTATAGGTACTCGTTTATTGGCCTGGACTTTTCATCACTGTCTCCCTACACAACGATATACCTCACGATACCCGGTACGTACCCAGGCTTCCGTCGTATTTTGTCCGCAAATAATGTCATTTTTGCGTGCGGAACTCGATTTTTCGGAAACCTGAATTTTTCCTTGGATTGATAGCAGTCTGCCACGCACTGTCGAAAATGAGTGCCGCATTGATACAGTCTATCGCACGGCAGGGATTTTTTATTTTTTATTTTTTTTGCTCCTCCCATGCGTGAAATCCCTCCTTCCCCACCGTAACATACAAACAATATGGCGGCCAAATATATTTTTCCCAGAATTTTTTCCTTCACTATTCAAAGATACAACATTATTTTTTCGTATGTACCTCACACATACAGGATTAACCAAAAGTCCCTTGACAACCCCTGCTATTTGCAAGTTTTCAATCTTCTCTTGTGGGGCTATATTTCTACAGATTTCAGGTTCGTATTGGGCAGGCTGCCTGCTGCAAGTGTTATCCATTCTAATTGGAACAAACTCCACTCCAACCTCAAAGTTGCTTCAAAACTGCAATGCACTTTTCTGGGGTTGTCAAGTGATTTTTGGGAAACCCTGTGTATATTCGTACACATCAGGTGCTGCTTTACGGGAAGTCATGTGAATGTTTCCGATTGTTTTAGACTTGAGGATATCAGTGCCAAATGTCAGTGACACCAAAATTTGAGTTTGGGCATTTTGTTGCCTTTGGCGTAAACGTTAAACCGCATCATTTTTTTTTTCAAATTTCACATTGTTGATTCGGGAACTGCACTGCTCCAGAATGCCGGTTGCCACCATTTTTCAGCATCAAAAAACGATTGTTTTGTCTGCGTTTATCTGGCCAAAATCATACACGCCTTCCCCTAAAAGTCATTAGAGTTCAATACAACCAAGAAAGTGGTTTCCGTGGTGAAGTAAAAGGCGAGTCACCACAGGTTACTGGAACGTTTCGGCCACTATCGATCGGTCGATTTTTGGTTGAGGAAGAAAGAGTGCTAAATGATGTCGCAAACGTCCTTCGTCCATGCTTTTGATGATGCGCTCTTCCATTTCCATAATGGATATATGGCCTCGGTGATTTTTCTCTTATTGAATGCATATGGTCTTACTGTGGAAGTAAAAGATCTTCCCATGAAAAATTGGGTTCGGTAATACCGGTAATCATATACCAGTCCGTGATCAGACCCGTGGTGTCCAATATCACCGGTGATAGGTACCAATACCGGTGTTGATGGGCACCACTGATATTGGTATTATTACCGGTATTACCGAACCATTTTTCGAGGTTTAATTTTACATTCGTTCACAATGGATGCGCAGACAACACATGAAGATGACAGATTTTGGCATCTGGTTGTTGATTTTTGTCCGAACTCTTAAATGAATTTCAAATGACCTTTCTTGAATTTGGTTGATTTTTTAGAATGAATGAACTTAAACACTTGTTGAATGAACTTTTACGCCGGATTTTTAACTCAAGAATATCATCCCAGGCCAAACCGGGTTCTTCTGCGCGTGCAAACAAAAAAAATCCACTTTTTACCAAAAGATTTCGAACATAGGAGGTTGGCTTTAACTCAGGGGCCATTTAGAATACATGGCATCGCGCGCTGCAAAACATCATGACACTCGTGAAGGTTTGAAGTTGCACCAAGTCATGTTGAAATTAGAAGGCCCCTGAATTAGCCTGGCCTTTAAAATTTCTTCTGTGTTCGAAGACATTTGTTAGACTCTGTGTGTATTTCGTTTTTTTGTCAATTATTCTGTTTAATTGTGTCCATGCGATTTCTGCTGCAGACGAGGCATATAGGCACAACCTCTGGGGCTCAATTTCTGCCGGGCACGCGATCCGTCTCCAACAATCGCGAATTTGCGATTGGCTGCGAAAAAAGCCCAGGCCCATCTTTTCCTGGCTTCCGTTCCACGGCTTGAAGTTGCGGCAGTCGGGCAGAGCCCAGTGATTCCAAATCGTGTAAAGTGGTGACGGCATTAATGTGCCGTGCATGCATGCAAAATCACAATTCCTGCAATTTTCGCAAAAATCGACCCTGCGCTTAATTCAAGGATCTATTTTTTGGGTGTAGGTTGCAATCTGACACTTTCATTCAGCTTTTTTACAATCTGGCGCTTTAATTTCTACTGCCTGCGTAAGAGTGAAAAGAAAGGAAAAAATTTTCCGAGACTTGGACAGTTAAATGGGAAAAACACATGTATCAACTTATATGGGATACATTAGTTTCATGCCCCCTATACAAGCGTATTTTCCCATATTTTTCCCTGCTTCTGTGTTGGGGGACTTTTTCATTCGGCTGATATGGCGAGGTTTTTCGCACGCGTCTTTACTCGAAATGCATATGGCATGCTTATGCACCATTAACGAGAACGATTTATGAGTTGGTTGAATTGAATAAAAAAAACTCAAAGAACTTTTTCCCTCGGTTGGTTTTGATTTGAAAATTTCAGTTTTGAATGAAATATTTTCGGGTGGGGAAAAATATAGACATGTGATTTCTGTTGGTTTTACCACCAGGCGCGGTTTTATCACCACCCCCCCCCCCAGAGCGATGACCTTTGACCGCTTCGTTTGCCTAAATTTGATGACAAAAATGAATTTGATCAAAGAGTTGCAATAAAAAAGGGCACCGAATGAATAATTCTCAAACAAAAAGGAAATGGAATGTGAATTGTTCGTATGCCCCATTGAAAAGGAAAAGTGGATTTTTTTTCTTTTCACTTCGACAAAATTTCTGTTGATTCTTCGGCGTGTGCATATTTTGAAGAAAGGGAATGAATACGGAGCCATTCTGAATACCCGGGCCACAGGAGATTTTTGTCAGACTTTTGAAGCACGGGGCAATGTAATTCCCAATTTCTCATGCGCCGCAAAACACATTACATGAAGGAATGCATTTAACAGCGTGGGGAATAACATTGCCCCGTGCTTCAAAAGTCTGACAAAAATCAAAATCTCATATGGCCCGAGTATTTAGAATGTCTGAGTATAGGTTTTGAATACAGGTAATGATGTTTTATTTTCGGGGCGAACGCCTTATCAAAATTGAACAAAAAAAATTTTACGACTTCAAAGAATATCAACAAAAATAAAAACAAACACGAACGTTTTAAAATAGCCATCAAGGCAGCTCAAACAACTCTACAAACCGAAAGTAAACGCTTTGAAAATTTCAACTAATTTCACGTTTAGCCAAAATTCCTCACACATTGGAATTTTTTTAAATTGCGCCTGAGTTCATTATTATACGAATAACTCAGGCGGAATTAAGAATCCATAGCCACACATTCACTGTAAAACCTCATGACACTCGTGTGAGGAATGAAGTTGCGCAAAGCCATGCATGTTGAAATAAGATGGCCCCTGTATTAGGTATCCATAGACCTTACCTTAAAATTTTCTCCTATGTTCGAAGACATTTTTGGTATAGACTGTGTTTGCGGGTTTGCATGACCAAATTGAAAGGTGTACCTACATACAGACTAAACTCTGAGCAAGATTGGGAAAATTTTATCCCCAATTTAAAATTTAAAATTTTATAGGTTAACGAGGATTATAATTTTGATCAAGAGGTTATTTTAATTTTCAACAGTAGCCTATAGCTTCGACACGTCAGGCCCTTTAGAAAAATGCCCGCACCCTTTCCAAAAACCTATCCCCTCACCCTTTTGGATCCGAATCATGTTTCCCACCTCCCGTTGCATGGGTATATGTTGGACGTATGTAGTCAGGGGAAACTTGTGTGCGTTATTATTTCTCTCAATTCTTTTGAGAATTTGAGAAAATTGGGAAATTTATGAAGACGTGCTCACGAGAGATGGATCGGAGGCGCATAAATTTTAAGAAAACAAACATTAGAAACTTGCATTTCTACTGCAGCACCATTTACATAAGGATTTCCTTTCCCCAGAAGGTCCTTCTACATCTACCCTTTGTTTGGCCCGCGGCTTTCAAGGAGGGTTTTTATCTGGCAGGGTTTTCCCCTACCTCCACCAGCAGCGGCTTTTGTGCCCAAAAACCCAACAAAAATCAGGATACAAAATGAGCGCTTGCCTGCGCTGCACGCTTCCTTACCTGAAATACACTCCAGCGTCCATGAACCAGGTGTGACTCTTGGGCGATCTTTATGGCCTAATAGGAAGAAGTTTCTTCGGGTATTTTTAATAGCCTAATTACTGTCCAGGGAAATCCGAACCCCTTTGATTTTGTAGGTACCTGATAGCATCATCGAAATATGTTTTTCAATTAAAAAGGATTGCCTGTTTCGGGAGCGCTTCCATCAGACGCTTTTTAAAGTTATATTCGTAAGGTTTATTCTCATTTTCCTAGAGACCCTGACGCACCGTTGGTCGTCCATGTGATCCTTAATTGCTTTTCGTGCCTGAACCTTGGTGTTCGCATTGGGCCCACCTCCTGCCTTTAGCCCCCTCCGCCAAATTGTTTTTTTTTTTCTTTTAACTTTGTTTCTCTCCTGTTTCTCATTAATGATCCATTACGTTGTCCTGTTCATATGTTTTTTTGCGATCCTTGACTGTTTTTCTCGTGCATGTGTGTTATATTTGCATTTAAATCGCAAATTTCAAATACAAATACAATACAAATACAAATTTTGTGGGAGCGGGGTCCAGATTTTGTTGACGGAGATCTAGAATCTAGAATTGTTTTACGGAGTCTAGAGTTTTTGTTGTTGAATTTTGGGCTGTTTTTCTCCGAAAATCCGCTTTTTTTTTTCAAAAAATCTCCCCGGTTTTTAAGACACTTTTTATTTTTATTTTTTTTTTCTTTCTTTTCATCTGGGCATTTTTCTGTGCCATGCTCTGCTCATCATCCGAAATGCCCTGCCGACAAAAATTCAGCCTTATTCGATGCATATGGATTTCTCAATTAATATATGCTTTTTTGAAATATATTTTCGTATTTTCTCCATTCTTACAGTCCTTCTATACATTCAGCCCATCCTTGCGGTCGTCCCGCATTCACGTCATCTCTATATTCGTATAAGTCGTCCCACAACTTCACCACCTTCCGGATCCCAAATGTCTGCACGAAATGCTTAACAATTTTAACAACCTGTATCGAACCGCACAACCAGGTCTGCGATATCTGTAAAGTCTTCAGCCTCCTTAAACCTTACGGTCACCCGTCCCTTTTAAGGCCCTTTTTATTATGATAACAATAATGACAATTAGACACCAACAAAACACAATATAAAAAAAAAAACAACACACCGTAAGTATGGCCAAACAGGCAAATATAG
>JASGXE010010582.1:0-14401 GCA_030068105.1 Sinentomon sp. SZTP_YWyxl | reverse complement strand
TGGTCCTGTGCAAGAATCAAATCAGCCCCAGAAACACAAAAGGGCTCATTTTTGGGGACCCATATCTCCCAATGGGGGGGGGGGGTCAGAGAGATTTTTGTCACCGCCAAAATCTTTTCTGTTTTGGTTCGTTCACGAAATACTCACCAAAAATGATAGTTGTGTGAAAATTTAATCATTCCCCAAAAGAGGCACCAAGAGAGGGCTCTGTTAGGGGCCATTGGAGGCCTTTTTCCCCATAATGGAGGGTCGAAGCAAATTTTGTCACCGATCAGGTTGATTCCTGTGGGCATGAACATGGAACATGTCACATCAATATTCCCCAACATTTAAGAACCACCCTGTTTTGGTTATTTTTTCTATCTTATTTTGGTTTGTCCTGCAGTTGTGCCTGCAATGTGAGGTGGGTTTTTCCGACTTGTGGAGGGGGTGTACCAACTGCTTGGCCCACTCAGTTGATATTTTCTTGGAAAAAGGATTCATTTTTCATCGGTCATGTTGGTGGCAGTGGTGGTGTGGTGGCGCTTTCCTTTCCTCCTCTCCTGTGCCTTGCCTCTCTCACCCCTTCCTCTCGCACCTTCTTCTCCCCCCTGCTGGCAACCGGCACGATGGGGAACAGGGAGCATGGATGGAGAACGGAAGATTCTCTGTTTTCCCTGGACCCTGTCTGCTCAACGCTGGCATTAACCTCCTCTCAGTCCCCAACAGGTGAGTTAGTCAGCCCTAAATGTTTGTCTTCTTTTCTTGAAATGTAGTTTAGTTTTGTAGTTATTTGCTGTCGTTAGCTTTTGAAATGCCTGAACTTTTATCCTTGCTCAATACTCATAAGTGTTAGTTAACCATTCACCCCCCAAGATTATAATTATTCATAAGAGTGTAAGTATAACGCCACATTTTTGAAAGTTTGGCCATTTGAAATGGGTGTAGGCCTATTTGCATTGTGAATTTGGGTCGTGCCTCACGATGCAGTTGCACAATTTTTTGAGGTGTGGGGTGTTTGTATTGCGAGCTGGGCCTACCATCTTTTTTTATTCTTCTTGCGAAGTCATTTTTCTCAAACTTCACGGATATAATCTTTAGTAAATAGGTAATGATAGCAACAGATGGTTAAGTAGATAGCTTGGGTTTTGAACAGAAGATCTTGTCTGTTTTAAAAATCCCAGTTTGGCAAATAACTGGTCAAAGATGCTGAGAGACTGCATGGTCATTGTTTGTTAGACCGAGGCAGACATTTATTTTGTCGTTCTTGTTGTTGGAAACTTCCCATGTGGACAAAACATTTGCAAGCAGATGTTCTAGGGGTGTATTGCCTTGTTGGAAAACCTCTGTTCAATTATTTTCAGTTTCTTGCTTGTGCCACACTGTTGTCTCTGTCTTGAGTGACCGATTTGTGTAAAAAGCACCGCTATCCAAGCAAGGTGCAAGGGGCTCTTGGCGGCACAAAATGTCGGGCTGCTGCGTCTTCGCTTCCTGACTGAATGGTACATTCTTGCACACTCAGCAATGTTTGTGTAAGAATAGGGTGAGTGTCACGGGCCACCTCTGCCGAAGGATGGCAGTCAGGTCGGCCAGTAAGTTGGTATAAAAAGCATTTAATTTAGGCTGATTTGTTCTGGCAATCATGAAAATGTGGTTATTTGACGCTCCCCAGCTTGTCTTTATTGCAGCATTTTTTTAGCTGAAAAGGCTGATTTCAGGCCACAAGGCATGTCACAGACCAACAAAAATTTACTGCCTCTGAATGACCTGTTGTTTTCCAACCGTACGGTGTTCTGCGGCTCCACATGGAATTTTAAGTGTATACACAGAGGTTGTGATTCTTCAGCTGTGATTTGGCTGAGACTCGACTGAGTCATATCTATTTTGTTGATTGTTGGGAATGCCTCACACGTGCTGCCATGTGAGCTGTATCTCAGCAATCTACAGAACTCAAATCACTCAAGGTCAAATCTCCAAGCTCAAATCTCCAAATCGCATCTTAAAAATCGGACCGAACCACAGGCTGGCTATCAATTCTTGCTTGTATGGTTGCACTTTTTTCACACCACACTCCTGCTGCACTTTTCTACACTTGCTACACTTTTTACTTAAGTAAAATTTTTAGCTGTGTTCATTGTTTGCTTGAGTGTTCAGGCCCATATTTTTGGGATGCTCAATGTAAGGCCTGTTTACTGTGTCAATCAGTCAGTCACTTTAATCATATTTGTTCCTCTGTTTTCTTTCCATGTGCTTTCATCCAGTACTATGGTCACACTGATATTCCCACTATCGGTGCACTTGATCTGGGTGGTGCATCAAATCAGATATCATTTGAGATCGACCCTGTGGCTTTGCAAGCACATCACCACACACGGCTTCACAGCGATGGGGATCATCGTCTGGAATCAGATGCCACCAGACTTCACCTTTACGGCAAAGACTATTGGGTCGTGTCGGAGAGCTTTCTCTGCTTTGGTGTTGTCCAAGCGTCTCTACGTTACCGAAGAATTTTAGTGGATGTAAGTTGTACTCCGTCTTTTAGGGTTGAATAATTGTTTTCTTGTGTGTCTCTTCCACACTTTTCAATTGCCGATTTGTGTTATCGAATGTCGCCTCGATCTCTTGCACCTCTGCAAGGCTTTTGGCACCGGAACTCTTGAGTCAGTGGGTACTTCAACTAGCACCTTGCCCCCTGCAAGTTTTTAGCTCAGACGTCCCTAGAACCAGGGGGATGGTAGCCTGCAGCAAATGGGTTTTTAAGGTGGCAATGTACCTTTTTGGGTTCCACTTGTTGTTTTTGCCATTGCAAGAGCATGGGTGAAGATAAATTGATGAAATTTGGCACACTATTTGTCAATACTTGGACCAAAGGCCATGCAAAATTTGAACCCCACCAATGCACCCATTCTCAGTGTGCAGCGGTGAAATACTTTCCAGTACGTATGTTCCTTTTTCTTGACTTGCGTAAGCATGAATCTCGATTACTAAGTCTCATCTGAACTAGAATTGTTCCTTGAGCATGCTGATGCATTTTTATAACTCTATTCAACTATCGGAGGGTTTTAGAGCCTCCGGAAAGCAATTTTTTGAATTAGCGGTAATAAAAAATCTGTCCACATCGTCTGAAGCCTAACTATAATTAAAAATTAAGGGATTCTGAGAGCATCAATGTGTTTGGGGGGTCAAAACACATAAGTACGCGAAATTTCAGCCTTATCGTACGAGTAGTTCTCAAGAAAAAGGTACATAAAGATCCAAAAATGTCAATAGTGGCAATTCGCGATTAAAGTTTTGCAATTTGTGAAATCTTAAAATGATCGATCATTCACTTTTTCCGTAAAATGCGATTTTTCGTAATTGGCACTTCGGATATAAATTGCGATATCTCCAAAAGTACTCATGCTATCGACCTGAAATTTGCAGCAAAATGATCAGGAAACATTGAAGAATAACATGAGCTAGAAATTAAAAAAATGCATTTTTTCAACCCACAAAGGTATGTTGCCACCTTAAACCCTGTTTAAAAACCAGAGAATGTCTTCCGTTTACCTATTGGTGTCGATCCTGCATTGGAAATTGCACATCCGTTTATAAAAAAAACATCATTGGGTGCTTTGTTTTGCATTCTTGACCTACTGACAACCCCAAAATGGCTGTTATCACAAAATTTATACCAATTCCAACAGATACTGGCATGAACACAAATGTTTCTACGTTCTTATTCATTCTTCTCACAGGAAATGAAGGGTGTTTTCCAGATCCCAAGCCCATGTGATCCGATTGGCAGCATCGTCAACATAACTGGAGAAACCTTATTCTCAACACCCTGCACTTCCACCAATAAGACAGCTGGTTTTCAGGAATTTAAGCATGCAGAGTCAAAGAAGGTAGGTGGCCACCTGGGTCCTTTTAAAGATTTGTTGCTTTTGCTTAGGCCGGAGAGATCTCTGTTGCTTGTTTCAAAACCACCGGAGATAGTTGAGGACATTATCGATCCCTTCACCCCGAGAACGTGGATATCCGCAACTTTCACCCCCCCCCCCCCCCCCCGAAAAAGTGGATATCCGCAACTTTCACCGGTGGTTTTAAAAAAGCATCGGAGATCTCTCCGGTCTTACGAGTGTTTTGTTTTAGGTTTCTTCTGTTTCCGTGAATCTATGCATTTTTATCAACAAACAGGAAAGGTTGTCAGTTAATTCTTAAGTATTTATTGTGTCTCCTGACATTCCTGTGTGTGGTGCACGTGCAGAAATTATTCTGAGACCATTGAGGACCCGTTCTCAAAAGCACTAAGCAGCATGTCAGTCATGCTCTGAGCAAGATTCGAGTGCTGTGGAGGGGAGAGAGAGAGGTCTTTCTTTTTTTCTGAATGGCCAGGGTTGTTGATGTAATTCAAATTTGGCAATGTTTTCTTCTTTCTTTCACATGCTTTAGAGATTCAATGTTGTCATAAATTCCTCATCTGTTGATGGTCACCTCTCAAACAAAGCATGTACCACAAGAGGGGGTTCAATTGAAAAATAAATATACTACAATTTGTTCTTGATTAATCTCTTTGAGAAGGCCTTTCCTAGGATTCTTAGAAATTTATTGATATTGACACTCGTAGGCTTGAAGTTTGCATGTCCTTTTTTGAATAATTGGCAACGATAAAAGAGGTAAAGTGTTTCTCGTGTGTTGTCAAACCCTATCTTGGCTGCCCTTTCTTGTCTGCCTTCATGACAACTCTGCAGTTTTGCCCTTCTTGGTCTTCATTGTTTTCAAACATTTCTTAATGCCATTTCTGAAAGAATTTATTGCTTGCGTTCTGACAGGATGCAGTAGAAATCCTCCGTTTGCTGACATCTTTTTGTCTTGATCGTAAGGAAAAAATGACGTCCCCGACAGGAAACACTCTTTGCCATTGTGGTTGGTGTTTTTTTTTTTCTTGCATTGTGCCTACACAACATCAATTGTGTCTTTCAGGATGAAGTGTACACGTTCACAGGGACAAGTGATGCAGCACAGTGTCGTGACCATGTGAAACGACTCCTGAATTTGACACACTGCGAGGAAGCTGGCTTTGATGATTGCCTTGATTTTACAGACATTCCTAAGCCCACCGGCAGATTCTTTGTGAGTTATGCTTGCTTTTAGCAGCTCCACTTTTTTATTTTACCAAATCAATGTGCTCGACTGCGAACTTCAGTGGGATTGTTTTAATTTAATGTTGATGTAAAGAATGAAAAATTATTTTCCACGTGACGTCCCAACGGATTTTGCACACCATCGTGTATTGTTGTGAGAAGCATTGCTCGTGATTTTTAATTGGGAAAACGACTTGGGAACGATTGCGCGTGAGCTGAAAACAGAAACTGATTGCTGTCCATACAATTGTTTCGTCGAAATTTTTTGTTTAAAAATATTGTTTGCTTGAAAGAGTTTAAAGTAGAAAAGGTCCACTTTTTTACCAAACTGCAGTGGCGTGCGGTGGGTAACAGACGCAGGCAGGCACTCTACCCAGCGCACTGTTCCCGAAGATGCGTTGAAGCGCAAGGCCGGGGGAAGGGTTCGGTGAGGGGGACACCCCTCCCCAAACCCGCGCCTGCCCTGACCGCACGCCACTGCCAAACTGAATCACAAAATGATTTATTTTCATTTCAGGCTTTTTCCGATTATTATGAATGTTTGTAATGTTGTTTTTTTTTTTTGCAAAATGGATCTCCAAAATGATTAATCCCCATTTCAGGCTCTCTGCTCATTGTGAATGTTTGAAACACTGTTTTTTTTAACCGAACGCTCATTTTCAGACCTCTAAAGCATGGCCAAATTGATTTTTCTCATTTTAGGCTGCCTGCCTCTTGTGAATGTTTTGAGCGTTTCCAACTAAGATGACTTGTATTCTTATTTATTTTCAGGCTTTTTCGGCCTATTATCACATCGCCAACTATTTCAACATCACCTCTGGAGCCAGCGGAGATGAGTTTTTCGGCCATGTCGATCGAATTTGTGATATGAGCTTGGAACAAGTGAGGAAATTATGTGAGTTGGTTTTTGTTACCCTTCTTGAAAGAGCATGACACCCATCTTGAAATTACCTAACTACCACGTTCATGCCCCTCTTCATAAAAAAACCAAATCGCAGCAGGAAAGAGTTTTGGCACTGTAGTTCCCCACAACAATGTACAAAGAAAGACTGGTATTTAACGAAGAAATCCAACAAATTGATTGACTGACTGGATTACAAATGACTGACTGACTGAGAAGCTTAGATGGGAAAGGCCTACAGAAAGTATACATCGCCTCTCGAAAGAGCAAAATAATGAGTGGAAGAAAGTTAAAAACTGACTTACTGAGTGGGAAGGCAAACAGGCATGGAAAGAAGCAGCAGTTGAAAAAAAAATTGCCTCATGAAATTTTGCTCTGGAGCTCCGTGCCGAAAGTGGTAAAAAGCTGACTGTACTCTTGCAGGGTAAGAACGCCTATTTTTTCCTTTCCATCTTACTAGTTGAACATAAAACATTTCTGTGTTTATCGTGGTGCAGTATCAACTCACAACCCTTGTTTTGTAAACAGAATGTAGCTTGGACATAGCCAATGAGCTGTTGATGTGGGTTGTTGAATTTGTTGGGTTCTTTGCAGCTCAACTTTGCCTTGGCCTGAAATAATTACTTTTAAACGAGTAGTAGCTAATTGAAAACCCATATGCCGCAAACTAGAATTTTGCATTTGCTTCGTTTCACACTGAAAATAAAGTTTACATATTTTTATTTGATGCTAATCTCTGTCTTCAAACTTGGTTGGCTGTTTTTGCAGTCACATGTTCATTTGCGGTTGCACATTTGTGCATTTGAAGTTTTTTGCAGATTTTCGACAGGATGCACCAGGATGAAAACATTTTTCAGATAATGCAGGTGTGAAAATTTATTTTGCACATCGAGATCTTGTTCAACTGGATGCACCAGGATGTCAGCGCCATTCTTTTTTCATCTCATCATCTCCTATTTTGGACAGTCAAGTGGGACACTGAGATCAGTGTCAGGAAATACATTCCAAGACTTTCTTCACACTTCACTGCTGCCAAATTTCACTGCTGCCAAATTTCACTTAACTGCTGCCAAATTTGGATTGAACTGTGGGAAAGCAACTAAGGATGCATAGCTTATCTCCAACCTTTCTTCCTCTTACTTACTTTCTCTTTCAGATCCCAACGTGAAAGATAAGTACGTGAGAAGTCTTTGCTTGCAATCGCAGTACGTCTATAGCCTCTTGCTGGATGGTTATGGCTTCACGAATCAAACCTGGACAAACATCACTTTCGCAAACAAAGTGAGTTTTGACATCTGCTTAACAGACAGACCCTCTGTTACAGATGCAATTTTTCCATGAACCGGGGATGTCGGAAAGAATTGACAATGTCCTACGCTTGTACAATATGTGCAGCATCTATTGACCCCACCTCAAACTGGGGAACACCTTAAGAAAAGATTAGGTAGAAGTGGGATATATCATGAAATCCTTTGAGAGTGCAGACAAGTCAACTTCTGACAAACCCGCAGAACTCTATTGAATTGAATTGAAATTCACCTTTATTTGAAATTTTAAACAATGATTTATCAAAAACAGTCTTGAAGAGATGCCGGGAATATTCCGTAGTGGCATCCCTTTTACAATGCACAGAAATTTGAAAAAACAATTGATTTTGGTGAAACAGAAAAGCAGAAAAAAGAAAGCAAAAAAAACATGGGCAGAATCATTTGTAAGCTGAAAAGAGAAAGAAAAGGAAAAACGGCAAGAATAACATAGAAATAGGCTGAAAGAAGTCAGATACTCCCAAGATTCTGGCCATCCAACCATGTACTAAACAGTTTTGTAAAAACACGTCGTGTTTCTGCACATCTTACGGCACTCGGTAGTCTGTTCCAAAGAGAAACCCCAGAACACTGCACACTCCTAAGGGCAAGATTGGTTCTCGCAGAAGGAAGCAAGAGATTAGAGTTTGTCCCTGCCCGTGTATTGTTCTCATTCCTTAGAAACCAATGGAAGATCTGGGAGCTTCCCCGGACGTTCAAAGCTGTGTACATGAAGATACCCAATTTGTAAGCTGCCAGCGATTTGAAGGTTCGCACTTGCAAGGTGTCAAAAATCTTGGCAGTGTGCTCTAGATATGGTGAATGGGTAATTATTCTGACAGATTTTTTGCAACACAAGAATTGAATTAGCAAGTGATTCTGTTATAGCAGCACCCCATGACTCTAAACAGTATGATAGATGAGGATATATAAAAGCATAGTAATACATAAGTAGGGCATTTGATGGCAAAAAATTTAACTTGTACATCAGTCCAACGTACATAGAAATCCTCTTAAGGAGGTTTGAAACATGTAGTCTCCAAGTGTAATGTTCATCAAGGCAACAGCACTTTGATGAACATTAACTTTGATGAACAGCACTTTGATCTTCAAGGATCAAAGAGCACAAATGCCAGACCGTAAGAGGGGAAGCAAGAGGCGAAGTGGAGAAAAGTGCTGTTGAGCGCATACATCGGACAAAGCTCATAATTTCAGTTGGAACTACAGCAATATCCTATACAAGGCAGAAAATAACAGGGTCTGTGACCTTAAAGAATCCATAGTGATTCACTAGGTTGGCGATCATGCTGAACAACAGCCAAAGCCCTCCTTCCCGAGGAGCTGGCTTTTACTCCCCAACAAGAGTAGTAGGTGTCAGAATGATGGGAATGATAGAACAAAAAAAAAGACAAGGGTTGGACCACCCTGTTATAACCAAGTGAACATGCGCTCCAAAAATAACTTGGTTGTTGTTTTTACTGCTCTTTCTTGAAGGTCAGTGGCTCATGTAAAAGGAGCCGCAACGTGCGGTTCCTTTTAAGCCGTGGCTCCTTTTATGTGCCCCATGTCACCTTCAAGAAAGAGCAGTAAAAACAACAACCGCAACAACCAACAAAGCTTCACTTGTGTTCTCGCACAGGCAGCACTCACTGCTAACTAGGCTAGGAAGCACTCTCTGCTAACTGCAGTTGGCTTGCCGACCTCCTGGAGAAGTACATTGCTCCTTACTACGCTACACACGCACTACGCTTGAAGAAGAAACGACAACTTCGTTCCGAAACTGCAATAGCACATCCTGCCAACTAATTGGGATCTGGAAACACCAGTTTCGTTGTTGAATTGGGTTTTCATCTCGAACTCAGAAGGGCTGACTTCGTGACAAGTAAAGAAATATTTTTTTACGAAAATAGCTTTTGCAGGCTTCCAGCCTTGCTGAGTCGATCTGCAGGGGTTGTGTCCCATGGCTGGACAAAAAAAATTATGATGATGACGAGCAAGTGTGAAACCAGAAGTATTAAAGAGACTGAATAAGCAGACGTCACTCAGAACATCTTTGCTTTTGTTTTGAGGTGTGGAACTTATCCATTTCTTTTCACATGAGTTTGTTTTGTGGTCAGTGATATTGTTCTGAAGAAGCTGCTCCAAATTGTGGTCCACGCTTTGCTGTTTTTTATGCTCATTTTAGCCAAGAATTTCTCTTGTCTCACTGACATCTAATTCTGTTTAGTTTCACCCACTGACATCATTGCTACTAGTAAAGCCCGCTAGCCTTTCGGCCGACCAATGCAAAACACGCAAAGCATAAAGGGATGCTCCCACAGTCGATGCTCGTGTCAGTCTGTTTTCCGCCTAGTGCAAAAACAAAGCATGAACTTCAGCATGCTCTATATTGTGAAGTTCTCGGCCAGTTGAAGTTGCGCGCAGCCCTGCGCTGCGAACTTCTGTTGCGATGCCTCTGTTTACATGCGAACTCCTAATTTTCAAAAAGTTTTAACAAAAAAGGAGAACTGTGACTTTTTCATGTCTCAAGATGTCACATGGAGAACCTGATTTTGTCAAAACACCAGCTTTTTGGGGACTCTGTCCCCTGAACGAATTGCCGGGGCAATGCCCCTGGACCCCCGCTGGGTAGCTCTCGCACCCCTCCCCTCAAACCCTCTGGCCTCAAAACATCAGGCACCCCTGGCGAAAGGTTGGATCCGTCACTGTTTTCTTGCACTAAAGATTTGAAATGTTGTGATGCCGTTTCGAGAACTAAAAACCCTTTCATACTCAAGCTCCAGCTTTTGGGGAATTCCGACCAGGGGGTTTGATCCGCAACCCCGCTGGGGATGCCATCCTAATCCGGACATTGATGGCCCACGGCGGCCATCAGTGGCAGTGCACAAAATCCCAAGGTGGGTCCAAATCCCTGGGGAGAAATTTGCAAAAAGGGTTCTTGGAGTGATAAAAAAAGGGAAGGAGCACGGTGCGTAAAAGAAATTTTTTGTTTGAAAAAAAAACACGTGACAAATAAAGTTTTGACGAAAAGAGTGGGAACTCGACAGTTAAAAAAAAACAATTTCCGACCTACTTATCAAACAGAGCACACGACTGCTCATGCAGGAAAAAGATTGTGATGAAATAAACTCAGCGAATCGGAGAACCCTCGTTAGTTCAGTGGGAGAATTCGCGTCTCTCGTCCGGGCAGCCAGTTCGCAAACCCTGCTGCGACTTTAGATGGCAGGCCGAGGCCTCAAGCGAGCATTGTTTTTTCCGAGAGGGGACAGGGTTAGGTCAGGTTCAGTCAGGAAAGAAAAAAAGTTTTCTTTCTTGCAAAACAGGGCCCCAATCGAGCATTCTTGTACAAAATGCTCTCCGCCACCTAAAGTAGCGGCAGGGTTTGTAAAAATGTGTCCGGGCATTGAGTTCGAAACCAACGGTGGGGGGGATTTCACTCCAGTATTTTTTAGTAACGATTTTTGATGTTTAAAATAGGGGTCGAACCGGTACAGTACCCGGTTGTACCCGTACCGGTTTGATTTTGTACCCGTACCGGTACCCGTTTGAAAATCCAACCGGGTACTGTACCGGTTGGAACCCAAGTTGCCCAGGATTTTTTGGTGTTTTTTCGGGATGCAAACACACATGTGTGGCACATCGATCTTGGTTGATTTTTTCCCAGGAATTCAATGGTATAAACAAAATTGAAGTATCTCTTAAACGGGAATAGTTATCAAACTTTTTCAGCAATTCAAAAGGAAATAAAAAATTAAAAATCCTAATGCGGGTCCAAGCAAACCGGTTCACACAAGCCTATTGCAAAGTGCCAACTGCTATAGGTACACCTATCCAGCTCTGCACCACTTAACAGAATGACAAAATGCTCCAGCTGTTCCCTTTTTATATGCTGGGAGACACTGTTGAACTTGGTTGTGGGAGGGGCTACCAATCAGGATTTGGTGGGATGTGCGCAAGCTCCACCCACTCAATTTGAAGCCCAAGGTCATCTGGCTCACGCATGCATATAAAAGAACTGGCTCCAGTGATGATCATGTCAGTTTATGCCAAGAGTCTGAGCAGTGAGGGCCACAGATGTGAGGCAGCAGCGCACATCTTTTTCTCTCTCAGGCAACTCTTTGGCAGGACGTTTCGTTTGGACGCCTACACCTTTGCAGCTGAAACCGCCTGTGGGAACGAATTTTTGCTTTTGCTCGACTGGATACGCCAGGCCATGCGCACTCTGGTATTTGGATTTGTCTTCCTATTGCCTGGCTGCATAGCTCAGAGCCTTGTGCCGATTGCCGGGTGTTTTTGGCCGCTAGCACCATGCTCCATAGCTCAGCTATGCATGCACCAGCGCACATTCATTTTCTTCCGCGCGGTAAATGGTTCGACTGGATGTGCCAGGATGCCATGTACACATCATGTCAGACTCCGAAAGTATTCTCCCTGCCAGGAACAGATTGTGAACAGAGCACATTCATTTTGTCGCATCCCACTTCTCTCAAATCAAGCCCAATCCAACGTTTTGCTTCAGCTCTCGTTTTTGCTTCTTTCTGGCTTTTTCCAGTCAAATAGCTCCATTCCAGTACACCAAGAAAGGCACAAAATTGAATAGATGGCGTCACATGTTATTTTCGTGAATGGTAACTGTGTTAAAGGAATGGAATTTCCGGTTGTCAGTTTCCAGTTTTATGTGCATATCGCCAGTCCAATCCTGCAGCTACATGTCAGAAAAGTGCATTTGAATAAGAACAGGATGTTTGGTCCTCGCTTATCGTGATACCAAAAGTCATGAAATCTCAGAGGGTTCCATTGGAATAAATTGAATTTGACACGATTGGTACTCTCCCTTCCATAGAGGTTCTCCAGTGGGCACTTCACGAATGTGGTCTCACTTGGAATCCTGCCATTCTGGCCACCTGCTCACCTGCAACTTTTTTTTATCTAAAATATTTTTTCATATTTGGATAAATTTTTTGTTCTTTCTTTCGTTTTGTATTTGGACGTCTGCAATTTCTTCTCCCATCCTCAGTTCCTGCTATTTCCACTTCCTTCCCAGCTGAGCAACTTGTCAGGTCTGGTGGCATAAAGGAAAAACGCATTTGGGCATTTGCATGGCAAGAGTTTAGTTGTTTCACAAGAAAGTCAGCGCCTGTGTATTCCCTCATTTTGCACCAGTGAAAAAATGATGAAAAGTTCTCTGAAGTTTTTTTTATTGATGTGCCTTTGCTGGGCTTGGGGGAAAATTTGGTCTTTAGAACACATTTCTTGCACCCAATATGAAACTGACATTCCAAAATTTCTTCAGCTTCTGGTAAAAATGAAAAGGCAAACTTCAAAGTTCAAACAGCAATAACTCGGTCAAAAAACAACATTTTTCAATTTGGTTTTGATTTTTGGGGGCAGAATTTATGTGGCTTTCTGCACACCCAAAAAGTTGCAACCGGTACATGTGTACCGGTACCCGTACCGGTTGCTGTACCCATACCAGTTGCTGTACCCGGTTGAAACTGTACCGGTTCGACCTCTAGTTTAAAATGGTGCTTGAGAGGCTGCAAAAACATGAAATGTTTTGAACGTCACAAAAAATTATTATTATTATTATTATTATTTGCAATACTGCCACTAATGCATTGGTGGCAGGCGTGAAACAGGGTACACGCTCCCTCGTTCAACACTAATGATAAGAGCAAGAACACATTAACAAACACAGCGACAACATTCATCAGAAACAGAAATAAGTGAACAAAAGGGACATGGGTTTCACAACAACACAAAAGTGTGAGTGGAGAAGAAGAAACAGGAACATTTATTGTGCAATACCTGTGACAGCTTTGCATGTTACGATAATGTGCGACCTGGGGTCAAGGCTATTAAAATAATTTGTGTTCGGAATATTTTTCAACAAAAATCTTCCCAATGGATTTCCCAAGATGACCAAAATTTCAAGCGTTTGCATTGCCAGCCGGTTAATGTGATATCAAATTTTGCCATCAAATTTTTAGCGCTCTTTCGACAGATTAGCGAAACACACCGTTTATACCTTAGAGCGGCATTTCGTGCGGGGATGATGCTGAGCCTCCCCTAGTGCCCCTCCAGTGTTTCCAGGGAGAGCGCTACTGGAACCAAGCAGGGCGAAGGAATCACTCTCCACTGACTTTCTAGAAAGATGGTGAGTTTGCGCTCGGGAAATGAATGAATCACATTCACCGGCTGCTGTGAAAGGACAAACGGTGGGTCAGATGGCCACAGATTTCAATGATTTTGGTGTCAAAAGATGGGCCAGAAATTGGTGCACAACTTTGCAGCAAGTCGATCCCATGTTGCAACAGAAAATTTTGTGCTGCAGTCCATTTTGCAAACGAAAGGGCGGAATTTTTGAAGGTGTCGGAAACGGGCTTTGAAATTGTAGAAACATTTTCGACATTTCACAAATTGAAATGTCGAAATGTCTTCATGAAATGGAAATCTGCATTCTGTTGGCTTTCTTCGAACACCAAAAGTATCCGTATCCGTCCACAACATTTCAAATGCGAACAGTTTTTCCACCAATAAACGATGTCCCCGAAGAGTGGGATTTTGCAGCGGTTTGCAGGAGGTACTTTGCTTTGGATGATGCAGACTGGAGAGAATTCCGAATTTCTCCTGTCTTTGTCCTGACAGACTCCCGCAAGCATTATAGGGGGGGGGGTGGGATTGTGTGGGTGGGGTTTCTGCCTTGCTCTTTCCAGTCCACTGTGGCCGACTGCCCATCGACTGTCCACTGCATGGTCAGCCATTTTGTGAAGCCCTCTTCTCTCGACTCTCTGGGTGGTCTCCAATCCAACTCTTCGCCTGATGCCTTGCCCACGTTCTCAAACGTGGGCAAACAGTACAAATGCACAGGGAACAGGAATTTATAATTTTCCATTTGCAAAATAATTATTGTCCGCATATCGATTGGTTAAGGTGGAACAATAACCAAACCTCGATATCGTTTTGCGGTCAAGTACCACATTTAATGTTGTAACAATGTAGTCAACATTATGTGTGAAAATTAATTTATTATTTGCATTTTGCAAAATGGAAATCAATCATCTGCATCTTCAACACATGCAAAACCTCCT
>JASGXE010010581.1:0-14881 GCA_030068105.1 Sinentomon sp. SZTP_YWyxl | reverse complement strand
TGAGAAAGAAGGATACGGCATCGGAGAAATGGAAGCAGCTGGAAGGTCAGAACTATCTAAAGTGGCAACAGAATAAGTAGAAGCAAAGTGCTGAGCAAATGCTTCAGCTTTTTCAGCCGGTGAGCTAGCCAGACCATCATGGAGATTTAAAGGCGGGAAACAAACTGAACCACGATACCTTTTATTTACCTGTTTCCAGGCATTTTGCAAGGTACCATGGGAGCTAGAGTTGATTGCGCCTGGCCTGAGAGAAAGACTAGAAAGGAGGTTATTTTCATGGCGTAGTTTTGCAGCTGCAAGGTCAGAACAGAGGGAATCGTAGATTCTGGAGCAGAATTCAGAGTAGTGCCGAAATTTGTAGTATTTTCTGCACTGACGCGAAAGGTGGCGAATGTGTGGGGGATAACTGAAGGATGAGGACTTAGTTCTGGGCCTACTGAGACTTGCAGGCACAAACTGACTGATACCATGGGGTGGTCCCTGAAAACCGGACAGCCGGACAGGACCACCGGACCGACCCGGATGGGTTAGGTTTGGTTAGGATAGTCTATCCTAACCTAATCTAACCTAACCTGTCCGGGTCGGTCCGGCGGCCCTTTCTGGCTGTCCGGTTTTCAGGGACCACCATACCATGGTGAACTATGGACTCGAAATCACACCAAAGTGTATTGATGGGTGATGTCAAATATCTGTCCCGAAAAGAGAGAAATGATCCCAGCAGGAAGTCAGAAAACCCAACACAGTCCATTCGTGAGAAATCTCTGATCAAGACAGATGGCTCAAAATCACAAGGTGGAACTGACAAGTGTAAGGTGAGCAGAACAGCCAAGTGATCACTCAAGCCTGTTTCGAGAGAGACATAAGAAAAGTGGGTAGGCCGCATGAGAAAAATATCCAAGATGGAGTTAGAAGCAGGATGAGTGGGAACCTTGATCAATTGATCGAGGCCGAAGTCAAGGCAGAATTCGGAAGCAGCTCGGTTGACCGAGAGACCATAACAGCAATTTGGTGAAGGGGAAAGATTTTCCCAGTTCAAGTTAGGTATTCATACACAAGATTATTAAAAGCACTTTGGTTGGTGGGGACATCATCGGATGAACAACTCCGTTTATCTCGAACTAATTGTATCTGAAAGTCTCTGAACCACTCCCTGATTCTTCCACTTTCTACAAGCAGCTATCAATTGCGTTGATTGCCTCTGACAGCTCCCAATGAATTTTCTGGTACGACACTTTTGTCTCTGAAAAGACAACTCCAAGAGGTGATCGGACGCAATTTAGTCCTTCCACGAAACGTCTCTCAAGATCACTGACTTGCACCAATCTTCCTGCAGTGTCCCTCTCAACATTCTATTGAGAGATCACTCTTAATCTGTCTCCGCTGCATAGTCTGAATCGAGCAGAATCTCCGTTCAGATCTAAACTTTCACAGGCTTCCAACTCATCAGATCTTCTGATGACGATGGTACAGCTTAGTCTCTTATCAGAGTGATTCTGAGATCGAATCTCGAGATATCAAGCTGTTGCCCTCTCAAACGAAACAATCGTTTCAACAACTACCCAACCCCCCCCCACCTAAAGGAATGGAAAAGAAAAGAATCACAGTAGTGCGGTCTATGTCACAGTAGTGCAATCTATCCCTTACATTGCAACCCAAGTTAAGCGATGTCAAAATAATTAGGTGGTCCCTGAAAACCGGACAGCCGGACAGGACCTCCGGACTGACCCGGACGTGTTAGGTTAGATTAGGTTAGGATAGTCTATCCTAAAACCCACTTCACACTGAGCGATAAAGTGACTTTAATGCTCACTTTATTGAGATAAAGCAAGATCCACAGGTGTGAACAGTTTTGCTCACTTTATGGGCTAAAGTGACTTTATCCGAACTTGCTTTATTGTTCTTGCTTTATCTCTCACTTTATCCTCATTTTTAAAGTCACTGTATTTTTCTTACTTTATCGATAAAGCAAGTTTAACTGTATGGTGATTCTAATCAATTCTCTTGTGATCAATGGATTCAGCTACAAACTCCAAGGCCTGCGGACAGCGCAAGCATGCAAAACGTTTAGTTGAGACTAGAGCCAAGGTTTTTTTGACATATGGCGACATTCCATTGAAGAGCTGAGGCAGAACAAGCATAATGGGCCTGTTTATGCAAAAAATGGCACCAGCGATGAATGACATGGGATTTCCAGAAACCACTGCCTCGGAAATTCAGAAACGCATTGCTAATCTCACTCGCAGATACAAGTGAGTATACATCTACAGATTGCATCCGAAGTTACTTGCCATGTTCACAACTTGTTTGTGATGATCAATGGCCAATGGGCTGAACCACTGTCATTCTGGTAACACAAAACAGAAGTGACAAAGGTGCAGCGCAGTGATCATCATCATGCCTTTCATCAGTTTCAAGCTCATACACACTTAACTTTTGAAAATTTAATTTCAATGTCTTTTGCGTTTGAGTTACCTGAGTGTTTTGGATTAATTAGGTAGGTAGGCAGGTAGGTGCCTATCTGAGCAGGTCCGCGAATGACTCATATCGGTATAGGAACTGTCGCTGGCCATTCCGATCGCATGCCTTGAACCCCCAACAGTAGTTGTCAACAGAACAATGTATGATAACTTGGAAGGCTTCCATGGAGCACACCATGGTTATATCGTGCGGTCTCTCTTTCAATCTTTCTTAGCCGATACTCAATTTATTGTCAGGGACGTTGTTGAAGACTACATCCACACCTCTGAAGACTGCAGACCCCTGATGATTCCGAGAAGATGAGCGGTTGAAAGATCTTGGGATTCGTTTGTAACAATGTCCCTGACGATTGAGCAGTCGACTAGAAAAGATCAAAGGTGAGTCCAGACGATAGGACAATGTATTCCACATTGCAACCTTTGTGGCAGTATGAAACTGCCAGTTCTGGCCTTCCAACAAAAGTTGCCAGCCACCAACCTGAGCAAGTGATTTCACAATTAGGTACGCGTGATATGCAATATAATTAGATGGTGAACAACTTTGGCTTGTCTAGGGACGACTGATGGAACTTGCCAGGATCGTGGACGCATGCTCATTTATGCAGCCCTGCAGATAGCCCTTCGGCTGGTGGTTCGAAGGCATTTATGTTTAGGCCACACGTCATTTGGGCTCTCATGGATAATTAGCCATAACCAAAATAAACAATTATCGAAGCAGAACAATAAGCTCAGGAATGCCTCAGCCTCAGCTGCATGGCAATGGAGATCACAAGGCTGAACAGCCAGCCAAAGGCCTGGCGAATTTTCCATTCCCCTTCTTCAATTTGGCTTGCAACTATTAATTGCCTATTAACTGTACGGAAGAGGTAACAATTAACATTGACAGAGCTTTCCACTCTTTTTGGCCCTGCCAGACAAAAACAAACAAAACATTGATCCTGGTGTCTTTATGACTGACACTGCACAGCATGAAGTGTCAGACGGCAAGATTCACAGAGGTCCTCAAATTATAGCAAGATGTCTGCATTTCGAATTGGACATTGACAGCAATATATTTTTTCATAACCATCACAGGTAGGTATATCTCCAACACATGCCCAAATAATGACAACCTAGCTACAAACCAATCACAGAAGATGCTTTCCAACAATAATCCAGTGTGAACAGGTATTTTGAGCAAAGTCACTTTATTTCTCACTATATCGATAAAGCAATCAGCTGATTTGCTTTATCTCCTAAAGTCACTTTAGCTTAAAGTCACTTTATCGTTCAGTGTGAAGTGGGTACCTGATCTAACCTAACCTAACCCGTCCGGGTCGGTCCGGCGATCCTGTCCTGCAGTCCTGTCCGGCTGTCCGGTTTTCAGGGACCACCAAATAATTATGCATAACGGGTTAAGGCTTTAATTAACCTTCTGCCACCGGCGGAAAATGCGCAAATGACAGGAGGCGACAATAATCAGTTTTGTCCCTGGCCCAAAAACTGGCCCATTTTTGGTCTAAATTTACGATTTTTTTATTACGAAAAATGTAACTTTGATATTTGCTATGTTGCCCTGTGGAACAAAAAAAGAAATTCTCGTCCCAAAGTAGGTAGGTACTTGTTCTAAAATTTTGAATTTAAAAAAACATTGCATTTTTCTAAATAATTTCACTTACCAGAATGATTTCAATCTCGTCGTTTCTCTTCCGGTAAACACATTCCTTCTTCTGGTTCGATGGTGATCCAATATGTACAAGCGGTCCAATATGTACAGGGAGCTGCCAATCTTAAATTCATTCAAAATCGGCAACCGTGTGACAGACTGAAGCAGTCTTTGTTCACGCAAAGTCACTTTCCATTTCAAGAGATCCAAAATAGCAGAACCGGTTAAAAAAGAATCAATATTTCCATGTTGCCAAAAGCAATTTTCGTTGTGGTAAATTGCGGCAATACCCATTAGCCTTTCGATCGAAGGCAGAGTTTTTAAAAATCATGCCCATCACTTCAAAAATCCCTGTGTGGGAGGCGATAATTTCCACCTTGAACTGACAAAAACTTTTGCATCACAATGTGCAATCATTAGACACCAATTGAGACATCGCGGCCGAATGAGGAGGAAAGCCAATTCAATTCCCGTTTGAACAACACTACACACATCCCAATTGGATCGGAAACACTGAGTCAGCATCATTTCAAACCGGGCACAACCAATGAAAAAGTCATCCAACTTTGAATGCCATTATCTCCAAAACAATTCCTGCGAAAACAAAAGCATCTGGTTTCCGTCTTCTTGAAGACGTAACCAAAATCCAAATTCGAATCTTTATTGCCTGGTCCCTTTTACTCTGATGCAACCCCATCACCACCATGCCACCCACCACACGGGTCCCAATAGACACTTGAGAACAATGGCCTGAAGCAATGCAAATGCAGCAACCTTCACAGAAAACAAAAAATTGGTGGGAAAGTACTGATTGAAAATTGTCAGCGAAGATTTTCGCCAATTGAGAAAACTCTGCAGAGTATCATCCACTCCCGAATTCACTTATGATGTGCCTATACAAAGAAAAACTACAGGGTATTTCGGAATTTTTATTTTTTCGTGAGTAGGTATCCTCGCTTCCCGTATAACCCTTGAAAACTTCCGGTTTCTGGTCCTTGGGGAAAATGCGAGTATTCTCGCTTCGCGGGGGCAGAAGGTCAATTAAAGTTTTAATTAAATTATTTAAATTGTGTAGGTACCTAATATTATAAATTTTCACACCAGTTGGAAGAACTGGGTAGAAGTTATTGTTTTATCATTGTTTATCCTGAAAGTTTTGGACATTTTCAGATGGAGAGAAGCATGCCTTTCTGCCAACCTTGCTTGTGAGCAGGGTTGAGCATAGGGGGGGCAGGGGGGTTACCACCCCTGGCCTTCGGCCGAGGTTACCCCCCCAGCCTTTTTCCGAGGGTACCCTTGGCCGAAGGCCAAGGGTACCCTCGGAAAAAGGTGGGAAAAGAGTCCTGGTGTGTGCAGGGCACAAACCAGGACTTCAATAGGTAGATTGTTTCTTTTGTACCTACTTTCTGTTTTGATTCCTCTGCCGAAACAGGCTAGGGGGTGGTAGGGGGGGTAACCTCGGCCAAAGGCCGAGGTTACCACCCCCCCAAGAATGTTGTATTGAAGTCCTTCCTGGTGTTTGATCTCCACACACCAGGAAGGACTTCAATAGCAACATTCTGTTTCTTTTGTACCTACTTCCTGTTTTGATTCCCCTGCTGGAAAAAGGCTAGGGGGAACCTCAGCCTTTGGCTTAGGTTACCCCCCGCTAGCCTTTTTCCAAGGGTACCTTTGGCCGAAATCCTGGTGTGTGTCCTGCACACACCAGGAAGGACTTCAATAGCAAAATTCTGTTTCTTTTGTACTTCCTGTTTTGATTCCCCCGATGGAAAAAAGCTAGGGGGGGTAACCTCGACCTTCGGCCGAGGTTACCCCCTCTAGCCTTTTTCCGAGGGGACCCATGGCTGAAGTCCTGGTGGTGTGCACTGCACACGCCAGGACTTCAATAGCAACATTCTGTTTCTTTTGTACTTTCTGTTTTGATTTGCAGATAATGGTAAAATGGAAAAAAAAAACTCATCCAGAAATTCGTGTGACAGTTTTTTCCTTGCTCCATCTATTGCAACTGCAGACCCCCCAGGATAAGAAAAAATAGGACATGAAATGTCGTAAAATGGCTTCTGAGGACCCCTAATTTTTCAAAAAAGCTTCAGCTTTTGGGGGACGCTGTCCCCCAAACCCCCTGCATTTTCGGTGCCACACCCCCCCCCCCCGTCGAAGACCTGTTTACCCCCCTCTAAGGTACCCTACCTTGCCCATCCCTGCTTGTGAGCACCTTGAGATGTCATCCTCTTTTCCACAACTGTGATCAGTTTGATTGCCAATGCCTGTTACAGTGGCATAGCTACTGGATCCGCAGGAACAGTGGCGTGGGTGGGCCCCGCCACTGTTCCATCCGTGCCAAAAACGGCACCAAAAATAGGCGAAAACAACTTTTGACACAAATGAAGCATCAAAAAAGAAAGGAAAAACAAGTCAAAGAAACGAGCAGTGAAAAAGCCCGTTGGTATTGAAATTTTAATGATTAAAAATATGTGAAATTAGGATCATTGACTCTGTCCTTTCTCTGTCGCTTCAAACTGAAGTACCATGGAAAATGTGTATGCAGCATGGGTGAATATGCAGCAAAACAGCTGCACAGAACACTGGGCTCAACCTAGTCAATGCTAATGAGGAAGGGAAATTACTTAATTATTATCTGAAAATAATTAAAGTTAATGAGCTTCCCAATGATCATTAGGCTAATGAATTTCGGATTTCCTGTTTCCACATACCGCTCTTAATGATCATTAAGCCCAAAAAGTTAATGATCATTAACAACCTACTTAATGACAAAAGTGTTTCCACTGAGAGGAGTTAATGATATTCACACACTTAATGATCATTAAATAGGCATTGTGTGGATTACTGGATTAGGCCAGCAATTAGAAAAATGCCAGAACCTTTTTGTGGGGTTTCGAAGTTTCACGAATTTTGTTTTTTTTTTTCACAGTCAAGGGTGTCCGATTGTCCATGTCGGTGTCCGTTGTCAGTGCTGGGCTGTTCAGGCAGTATCTGGCTTTCAGATAGGCAGAGGCATCTAACATTTTAAACCATGCAAATGTGTTTGTTGGATCACTTGGGGCAGACCCTTATTTGCAGCAGTGGGCAAATGCCACTTTTGCACTTAAGGAGATAAACTGACTTCGGCTAACTCCACCAAACTAGATGAACGAACGGATGAATGATGAACACTTAACCATGACTAAAAATCGCCAGCGAACTTTGCAGTTTGACTGGCAGCAGGAGAACTGATGTTTGACAAGTTGAAATAACATTGAAAAAAGACTAGGTACAGAAAAGACATGAAAAATGACGACTGGAATAACTGATCTCAACTGCTGGGAAGGGGAAAAACGGAAAACCCAACTTGAAAAGTGATACAGGGACATGAGACGTAAACCTAGCAAATGGAAAAAAATGGACAAATTTTATGCCAAATTTGCCTTTTCTTTTTCGACAGCATCTACATAGGTAGGTAATTGTGTTGCCCTTAAAAACGTGTGCTTTGAATTTTATCAATTGACTGGGAACAATAGCAGGTCTTGGCACAACTTAGCAGTGCCACTTCGGCATAAATGTGCAGTTGTTTTCCAGACATGCACTGTCTTCCTCAGGTAAGTTGGGCCATTTATTTTTTTTTTTTTAGACTTATTCCTTGTCCTTTCTTTTTCGATATATTTTCAAGAGAAACAGCTATCCAGTTGATGTGGTGGGAGGTTGGTAATGATTACAGGCTAAATGTCTGATTGGGTTTTGGTTGGCATTCAAATTTCTAGGTTACAGTAGGTACTGGAAGGTACTTATGCAGGTAATGCCATTAACATGTCCCCATCAGGATGCAAGTCAAGTTCATATACGGTTGTCAGTTCCATAAAGGAAACATGAAAAAATAACCAAATCCCCGTACTGAAAGCCCTTCCTGCGTGATCTTAAATACTATTGAAAATCTTTTTAATGTGTGTCATTCTATTGGTGTTTGAATTGAAATTTAAATTACGTTGGTTGCTGTTTTCACAACATTCTGTTTTCAGTGATTACTGATTTTATGGCGCATTTATACTTTTTCACAAGATATGACTACGAAAACTGCCATCCTGAACCATGTGATTAAGATGCCCAGCTGTATCGTTTGGTCCATGATCCAGCATTTATTGGCAGAACTTTTACCAGTGAAGGGATAAGTTTTACTATTGCAAAAGCAGACAACTTCGAATATGTGGATCCCATAGATGGCAGCATTGCCAGGAAGCATAGAGTCAGGGTTGGGTTCACACATGGTTCTTGATTCATGATTCATCTCAGTGGAACTGGAAGCTCGGGAGCCACCATTCGGCTTCACACAGAGCAATACGGACCCAACTCTAATCAGCACCATATCAATACCCAGGAAGCATGGAAAATCGATCCCAGGTGGCATTGAAAGCTGTGGTTTACATCACACTAGAGATTTATCAGCTAAAAGAATTGACGATGTGACAAGCCAACTGTGCAACATTATGCGATATTCCAGTTTCTTTCTTTGCTGGTAGAAATAAAATTTCTCCTTTCCTTCCTAGTCGGAAAGAATGCTTGCCAATTATTATTCATTCATTCGTATGTGCCTGCTTGTTTGATTCCTTACTTTTTCCGATCAAACGTTTATTCACAAATGTTGTACCGTTTCTTTCAGGCAAGCAGGGTCTGGATTTGTCATCGGATTCACATTTGTTCCTGAAGATGGCACAAATCAATCCATCAACGATGTTGGAAGGAACATGAGGTATCGTGAATTTGGGACAACTCCAGCTACTCTTTCTGACTGGCTTGGAGTTGAGTTGGAAAGAATAAGCATTCCCAAAGCATCATCATTTGGATCCAAATTCAGCTGTGAAGGATTTTTTCTCAACTTTAACCAATTTCTGAAGCTGGGTCCAACATCCTCTGTTCTACAGGAAATGGATGAACACCGAGAGGAGCACAACATTCAAAATGAGGTGGGAACCCTTTGTTGTCCATCGGTTACTTGTGAGGCATCTAGGTTACCTAAACTTGAATCCATTTGACAGTATTGACCAAGAATTCTTTGGTGTTGACACCCATGCATGATTGCCCTACCCAAGAACACTCGGGCATCTACAGATGTAGGTACTGGATAAGCATGAATCATGTGGAAGAGAGCATAAAGGGTTTTTGAAATTTCCACAGCATATTTTCAAATGCCTTTTGATGAAAATTGCTGTTGGCAGACAGCATAAGACAGGTGGATATCACCGATTGCTTTCGTATTGAAATTTAAAAGTGTGTGATGCGAAATATGTGAATGTAGGTCTCATTTCATTATTGCTGCAAATTTTTCGTGTAAAGTTCACATTTTTTATTTTTGCAACTTGATCAGAGGTTTCCTGCCTACCTAGGATCTGTTAAAGCTTCAATGAGCAAAACGGATGAAAAGGAACTCAAAATGGCATCAACCCCGAAAAGCATTGTCCGATGCATCTGTCAGCCAGTCAAAACAATGCTAAGAGTGGTGAACATTGGCGTAGGTACTTACCACCACCTCAGAATCTTCGAAACTAATCTCCATTTCTGTCAGCTTCCAAAACTGGTGCCAGGCAGCTGGAAGATCACTGCTGTGGCAGCTGGGAGGAAAATGAAGAACACTTGGTGTTTTTGGGGAAGTGACTCGGAACATTGCGTACCTATCTGTTTTTCGGATAAAACACTGATGGAATAATAAGGCGAAGCATGCTTTCTTCCGAAAGGCGACAGTAATGCTTGGTTTAAGCACCTTTATCTTCAGTTGAAGTCGAGCTTGCATTGCATTCTATTTGAAAGCAAATTTGTTTTGTGAGTGAATCCTTCGGCAGGAGTCGAAGTCCGAACATGCCGTCCTGCGAAGCTCAGGGCTGCAATAAGTCGGGAGCACGGGAGCATTGCCACGGGACCGTTGTGGGCCAACCGTGATCGAAATGGGCCGGGGAGCTAAAAAATAAGCTCTCCGACTTTCGTCCGGAATGGAAAGAAATGGAGATTGACCATGCGAAACGCATATCGCATGGAAAGAAATGGAGATTGGCGATGCGAAACACATATCGCATTTTTTGATCTGGATCGTAATGGGCTGACAGCAAAAAAATTTGCTTCCCTTCGACCAAATTTGACCAGGCTCCAAAATCTGTGCTCCAGGGCTCCAAACGACTTTTTGCAGCCCTGGCAAAGCTCTGGTCATATGACCCAAGTGCAGTCTTATTGGTACCTACCACACCTCACATCATCAGATTGAACTTTGAATTTTTGTTTCAATGGCCTCGTTTCCATTATTATTTGCCATTACAGAGGTTCTTTAACTATTTTTAAGAAAAATGTGGGCTTGTGTCGCACCAAAGGGTGCCTACTATTCCACTGAAAAGAGCCATCCTATTTTGCAGAAAGGGAGTCTAGAAAAATATTGGACGAGAGAAGGCAGACATTGCGCACATCACTCTTTTCTTTACCAACCAGCATAGTTAGGTACCTGCATGCATTATCTAAATGGATCGCTGCCAACGAGGCAACAGTCTCGTCAGGCAAAAATGGTTGCAGGGGCATCACAGTACCAGGGCCTTTTTCCATTGCATTCCTAAACTAAGGACCCTTAAAAATTCAGGGCACTCAAAATTTTATGCTTTAAGACCACCCAAAGATTTTTACATGGTATTCAGTTTAGCCTTATGGCACCCATAAATACCGTTAGTGAAAGGGTACTGTAAAATCGATCATGTCCTCGTTTCCAATTTTTAAATCACGAAAAGTGTGTCTACAGACTGTGGAATATCGGACATAGTCTGACAATTCTGCTCGACTGGAATTTAAACATTATGGGAAGTTAAGATTCAATAGGTAGCCTATATTGGCAAAATGAGACATCTTGAAAGCAATTTGCAGCATCTTCTCTTCTTTTTATTGGAAACCGAAATCTCTCCTTAAATGAAAAATCTGTCTTGTGATTTGAGTAAATTCTATAGGATGTATTTGCCTACTTCTTTTCAGACACAAGGCCCAAAGGATGAAATTGATAATTTGTCCTCGAGATTTAAACTTCTTGTCAATGCTGAAAATGATGATAAGTTGGAAACTTCATTGTTGAATAACGAAGATTCCTGTAAGTACACATGCATTCTGACAAGTTGGGCTTGTTTTCTGTCCCCGAAAGACAAATATGACAAATAGATTTATGTGCACCTACCTTATTTTCTTATTTGGGGTTTGGCCTCATGATGTGTGCATGTGTGTGTGAGCATAAAAAGCTCTGCACAAGCTGTTGGTGCAGGTAACCTCCAATGGAAAGAAATTGGTGAAAGATCATTTGAAGGATAAATTCAAATCAGGGGTAATATCCATAGAACTATAGCGGCAGGGTGATGTCAAGCAGGACCCTATAAAATTTGCTCTGGAGCACATAATATTTCCCCCTGCCTCACTATTTTCAAAAGTGGCAGGGCAGGATCACGAATTTGCTAATTCGATCAAATTTTATTCCTGTTATCGTCTCCCCGCCGTTGGTGCCTTGAATCCGAAGTCAGTCTCTTGAGGTGAGACGCAAGAAGTTCGCCATACGCAAGTGCGGCGCGATCAGATAGTGAACTTCGCAGGGGCTAAATTTGAAGCGACAGACACTGGACCCTTTGTTGTTTTGTGTAAACTATCAATGTCTTGCGTTATAGTTGATCCAAGCCGGCTGTAAATAAACTCATCGTGATTTCATTATCGTTGAATTCGGGTTTAATCATTTAAATCACCTCTTGCCCAAGGAACTCGTGATCGTCTGGAAGTGCAAGAGTGCGCCATTACGTGGAACCAACCCAAGAACAAACCCCAAAACTCCACCCCGTGATACCTACTAGAGAGGTGCTTTCAAGACATTCCAAACAAATTGGACCTCCTGCTGATTGATACCTATGCTGAGGTGTCATTCGTCTTTCCCATTTTTTTCATTCATTCAATGTGTCATTCAACACTGCTACTAAAGAATGCATTGCCATATCCCCTGGTGTGCTTGGTAATGGCGTGAAAATTTTCTGTTCAGCATAACCGACCATCTGAGCTTCAATCACAACTCCAAGGTGGCTAACCACCTTGGAGTTCTTTGCTCAAGATAATGCACACATTCTCGAGACAGAAAAACAATTATTTGTTTGACATGTTAGGCAGAATTAAAGCAGTGTGGGGCCGATTGTTGTTGAGTGTCTCGAATAGACATCAGATGGGCCGAAAACTGGAACTACATTCATTTCAGAGAAAGACACAAACCAGTTTTTATATCTACAACAGAAAATGGCGCGAGCATATCAATCGGAACTCAGCAAAGCATTTTGTGCATGCTAAGCAGCATGTTGAGAAGGTTAATTGCAGGCGGTAACATGCACACACAGGTCTGACAGAAAGCTGACATGAGATGGAACCAATTTTGTTTTTGTAAAAAAATGGCTCAGTGGGCACACAGGATGAGTGTTCCACGTTCAAGCCTATGAAAATATTTTTTTTATTTTGGGATAATTTAGGACAACTTAATTTAAATTTAATTGGACCAGTATGGCCAATTAAATACACCTAGCCAATATGGCCACAATGGTAGCTTTTCTCATAACTTAAAGGTAGGACAGGACAGGCTAATCTCTTTAACTTATGTTTCCACTGATTTGGCCTCAAATTCTGGCAATTCTGCAGACATTGTGGGTCCAGTTTACTTGGTTAGGAATGTTTTGGGTCAAATTTCATCTTCTGTTTACAATTTTTTGTTGTGACCAACAATTGAATAGGGGATATTCAGTTAGGCGATTCATAAATAACATTTTCTCTGATTGCGAGAATATTGGGTCATAGATGTGTATTATCCAAAAATTGTCTAAGTATCAGCTGCTGAACCAAAATGTGAAATTGGATTTCTGGAGTGAATTTGGATTGTGACATGAAAAAGTGGGCTCAGTAAATTTATCCCCAATTCAACAAAAATCTGCTTCGGGCTTTTGACCCAACAAAAAAAGTGTGCTTGGACTCGACAAGCAACAAGGACACTTTTTCAAAATGTGTTTCGGAAAAAAACAATTCAACAAGAAGAATAATTTGTTCTGAGACCCCAGACAAATTTTGGCCCATGGGGCCAAAATAACAACTTCTCTAAATAACAACTTCTCTAAACAACTTCTCTAACAACTTCAATAAAGTGGAGTCACGAAAAAAGAAAGGACGTGGTTGACCAAATTTTTCAGAAATAACAACTTCGTTTCTATTTGTCCCCATCACACTTCATCAGTTGCTTCATGAGAGGGAGGTGATGGGGGAGGCAATTCGAACCTGCAATTCCCGACATCGAGTCAACCACAAATACAACGGAAAATATATCTGTGTTGAAATCATGACAATTGAAAGGGGTTTGCATTTAAGGTGGCAAAGGTGGCTATCAAAGACAAGGTAGTTCTCTTTCACAGGGTGAAATTTGGCTCCATTCTGCCAAACAGTCAGAGGAGATGCATTTTCACATTTTTTTTTGTTTGTAAATCCTGTGTAAGGCATGCAAATAAACATGTCTATTTATCAATCTTCATAATTTTTTTCCGCTCTTTTCACTTGCAAAATTTCAACCAAGAAACAAAAAAGTTTGACAAGTAGGGTTTACCCCCCCCCTAAAGCACCATTGAATGGTGCTTTAGGGGGGGGGGGGGTAAACCCTACTTGTCAAGGTGTTTGGTCTCGGTTTCCCATGGTCCATGGGAAACCAGCACCAAAAGCAAATCAACATAACTGTGGGCCAAGCTTGTCCGAGACCAAACACCTTGATACCTTAAACTGCATCTTGGTAAAAAGCAAGAGGCATGGCTCATGCAAATACGAGTGAACCCTCAGTTTGAATGATGATCAGATTTTGGTGCTGGTTTCCCATGGAATGGTGGTTTATTCAGATTCCTTTTAAATGATTTTGTAGAGAAATGTTTTTGACAACATAATTTTTTAAATATTTTTTAAAATATTTTTTAAATATTTTGAAAGGCGATGCAGTAAACGGTCAGGAGCAGCTTGAAAAGGTGGTTGCTGCTGATTCTGATGTGCAAAGTAGTCCACGAAAGCGGCACAAAAGCGACACTGTTCAGATCTGTGCGGACACAATGAAGCTCACAGCAGAGAGAACCATCCAAAGATCGATCAGTGCCGATTCGCATGAGGGAAATGATTCGGGAAGAGCTCGAGTTCCTTTCTTCTATTTTGCATCACATTCTAACCTGAAGCATTGCAATCATCGGAACCAGTCTTTGGATGCTTTTTATAAGCATGGCGTGGAAGTACCTGCATCTGGGCAGAAGTTGTTCTCTGACGATCTGCTGACGGAAATTGCAGCTCAGGAAGATGACTTATCTTTGCATGATATGGATCCCAAACAAGATCATGTTTCTGGGGATGCGGATGCAGAAGATGGCTATGCAGGTGGGGTCAGTCAGGAATTGTGGGTGCAGCAATCTGAATTGATTACACAAGGTGTTCTCCTTGAGTTATTTTCAGATTTATCACCTCCAAAGCTTCAGAAGATTTGCGGCGGTTCAAGATTTGATTCGGAAGGTGGTGGCGGTCATGGCGATACTGGTTCAGATGTGCGACCATCTCAACCCATTGATCAGCCGCCATTTCTCGCTAAGAGCTGCTGGAATTCTAGAGAGCTTATAAACAGCCGTGATTGGATTCCCAACCCTGCATATTCTTCTTTCCAGTGTAGTTCTAAAGAGGACCAGCAGTCTCTGTTGGCATGCTTCAACGAGAAGCTCCAACA
>JASGXE010010580.1:0-16203 GCA_030068105.1 Sinentomon sp. SZTP_YWyxl | reverse complement strand
TGCATTTAAATGGAAGAGTGTGAAGCATTCTCAGTTTATATCTTCAAATGGAACAAGGTGTTACATCTCACATTTTTTTTATTTTATTTTCATTGTATAATCTGTACAGAGATTCCGAGACCTGCCAATATCCAGCTGACAACAACTATGCCAACGACAACTCTAAGAAACATGCAGAACTTGAAAGGTTAGAACGTAACAGGACTTTGATATGGAAATGCATTAGGACATTACTTTACGCCTTCGGTACTTCTTTTGGGGCTACGCCTTGAGTTGACACTATGTTGCTTGATGGATCGGCTTGCAACATGTTAAATTTGCATTGCTTGAATCGGCATTGCTTGAATCGGAAAAATTGCATTGCTTCAATCGGCTTGCAATATGTTAAAGGAAACATCTTGTTGGATGTTCGTCATTGCATCATTCAGTGCTTTTGTGCAGCTCCTATGGATGATTGGGCGAATTAATTTGAAAATCATCTGTGGCTTCTCTTTGGAAATGACATTGTGAAATTTGTTTCTTTATCATTATTTCCAAATTTACGACCAACAAGATATTCTGTATAGTCGAGAATGCATACAACTTCCGTCAAACCAAAAGAAGAAAATCAATTCAATGATAATGTAACAGGAAAAGTGGAAAATTTTAAAGCAAAAAAATGGTGTAAAAAGAGTGGAGAACTAGTCCAATACTTGAGGTGGAAGAGCAGGCTTACGGGGGAATTGATAATTTGTTGGCAAGGAATTCCACTCGCGAAAAGTCCGGGTGAAAAAGCCGTTGATGAATTAGGATAAACATCAGTGTTTTGAAGTGATGCTTGACCTCGGACACACACGCATCAGAACAGTTTTTTGATGTCTAAAATTGTCGGTGCATGCACATCGAGTGTCGGTACGAAACCGAAAAACTTGCCGAGTGTCGACCTATCGTCGACAACAAAAAAAATTGTCCACATGTGCTTACCCTGCCAGTTTAATGCTTTCGTTTTAATCGGATGTGGCTCCACTCTATTCATGACTATGCGAGAGATCTCATGAGCTGACGTCACCGAGTTCATGATCATTTAGAACTTCGATCGCGACCCTCAGTTTTAAAATTGTCCAGGGGTCACGACGCTACTAAAAAGGCATGAACCCACCAAATATTCTTAAAATTGCATTCGTCACTAAAAAAAACTCTGGGCTCAACTTGCGACCCGTAACCTAGGTTATCAAATTCAACTGCAACAAATGTTTGCACTGCCATAATGATCTTTTACCATTTTGCACGGTTCCCCAATCACGCGGCAAGAAATCTCTTGTCCACAATTATTGATCTTTCCACAATGTGCGTGCATGATGATAACTTCCAAATTCGAGTCAGTCAGTGAATTGTCAGCCAAATTCAAGATACTACCAAATTTTCGGTTACTCTTTATCTTGTTGCTTTCAGAGAAAAAGTCATCAAAGAAAGAGAAGTTGGAGTCAGGACCGAAATCCAACGAAATCACGGAAGAAAGCAACGGAAATGACGTCAGGAGTAGAAGTATATGCCTAGAATTATTTTGGAGAATTTTTGTTTTAAAATTGTGTCTTGTCGGGGCCTGCCTGAAATATTTTGGTGATCGGTACCGCAGTTGCTGGTGGACAAATTCGATTCAGATGCTGGCGTCGGTCATTCAAATAGGTGTCTTCCTAAAGCCAAATACTCTGCGAATTTATTAGGAGTGTTGAAATGTTCACTGAAACATTCGAAGTGTCCCAAAACCATGCAGCATTAGTAACGAAACTTTTTCGTAGACATTTGTCTGAGATCCAAAACGCTTCCCAGTGGTATAGTTGTCAACACAGGTCTTGCAGGATCCGCGCCAATTACCACGTGACACAAATGACAAAGTGAACAATTATTTCCGTTTGGAAGCATTTGGACATGAGATGAAACCTTCCAACCAAATCAAAACAATAAGCAATGCGTCTGCACAAAGATCCTCAACTGCCAAGTGATCTGCATCAACCAAATCATGTGTTTCCTTGTTCTGCCAAAGATGAAGCACCCATTGGCTTTCACCAACAGCTTTGAACTAACAATGTGTGTTTTCCCATTGACACCAATTATTTTTGTGACCACCATAACCATTAACGGGAAACGCACTTTGGCCGTCAGCGGCTGCCAAAATGTTGCAGGGAAAAGTAACGGATATCTTGATGGAAATATACAAGCCTGTTTGGAAAAAATCTGCTCAAATTTACATTTCAAAGATTTTTCAGCCACATTCCTTATCACACTTCTTTCGACTTTTTTGCCAATTCAAGATCTGATTGAATCACGTTTCGTAATTTCCTACTAAATCATTGTGCATGGATGTGAAGTGTTCGCAAAAAATCCATCCACAAACATGGCTATTGAGTTGAAGCTGAGTGTTAGTGACAATGGGGAAAGTCAAAAGTGAGGAAAAGGAAGGAAAAGTCTGATTCACCACATCAGATTTCTCATGCGGCGAAGGAATAACAGCTCTTTGCTTTTCAAATCGCCAAAAAAACAACAACTCCTGAACGGCCCGCATTTTTCCTTGTGAACAAGAATTTCAATGCTTCGGTGTCGACCCAATCGAAAAAGTTGTCAATAGTCCTACGACAGCGATGTTTGGTCCAACTCAATTTTCAACCAAGCAACAGAAAATGAGAATCTGAGAATGCTCTGAAGAATGCTTACAGGTAAATTAGAATTCCTGCTACGACGTTAAGTCGAAAACTGGCGGTCCACAATAGATATCAAAGTTTTTCAGATTATTAAAATGGAGAAGCGTGAAGCCATTTCAGTCTATCTGCCATGTTCCTCATTGCAACTCACGCTCAGAATCAACTCAGGAACCAATTCAATAGTTAGATTTGCGTGAAAATTTCATTTCTATGCGCAACGCATATTCTTTTTCCATTATTGCGAAAGATGCATCTGTCTGTTGATTTGGTTATTGAGTTGTACCCGGGAGGGTGAGTTGCAATGGGGTACGAAGGGTGTTCGAAAAGTTTTTGACATCACCCTGTAGTTCAAAATATATTGACAATGCTGAGAATTCGTTTAGTTCAGACGTTCAAAAGTACTCTCTGGCTCTTGTCTTAGAAAGTTGTTCTCAGTTTAGGTAACAACCATAAATCGCTGGTGCCAAATCAGGAGTATGGGCTTGAGGAGGCAGTCATTATTTGTAGATATGGTGTTTATCATCGAAAATCATAAAACTAGGACATTTATCGTGCAAAAGGGAACGATCAGGATTCAAGACTTAGACAAAAGTAGTATTTTCAGAGCTCAGGAACACACCCTCATCTGCTTACCACTCCACTGGCCATGAAAAATTGGCACAGACGTCTGCAAATTTGTGCTGAAAGAGCTGAAGAAATGTTTGAAGCCCTGAACCAATCAAAATCTTGATACTGAAATATCACCCTTACCGGGAATTTCGACGATTTTGTCTCCATGGTGTGAGTTGAGTCGACGTTTCGGGCGCATCGCGCATCCTGTCGAGTCTCGTCTTGATAACGGACGCGCGATGCGCCCGAAACGTCGACTCAACTCACACCATGGAGACAAAATCGTCGAAATTCCCGGTAAGGGTGATATTTCAGTGTCAAACACGTCTCCAAGTTTCCAACCCACTGTTTACAGTTTGTCAAAATCTTGATAGCGGAAAGATTCTCTGAACTACAGGGTGATGTCAAAGACTTTTCGAGCGCCCTTCGTATGCGGCTGTCTTCATAATATAGACTAAGTTCCATCCAAGTTCCACCAAGTTCCATCCAAGTTCCAAGTTCCGCCCTGCAATGCAACAAATTTAACATGATGGCTCTTTCAATAAATAAATTTTTCTTTTCAGATTCCCAATCCAAGGAGAGCGACCGAATTTATAAGTCTGCTTCGCCGAGTGAGAAAAACAAAAAGAACGGATCTTGCAACCTGAGATCAATGATGCCAAGGTGTTTCGACCTTATACTGCTTGTATTTACTACATTCACGTGTAATATCCTTATCGTCGGTCTGAACCTTAGTTAGGACTTCCTGCGTGTGCATGTGTCTACATATTGATGACTGTTCCGTGGCAGGATTGACGAGCTTCCTCATGCATACGCTGTGTTCTTGTGCATACATTTTACCGTCGGTTTCCATTTCCTGCATTTTGGCGCATCGATTTGCGGTAAAAGGGTGTATTCTTCCCCTTCAAATGCGCCCGTTTCCGCCTTTTGTGCGACCATCCTTTTGGGCGGACGCCCAAAAAGCCATCCACCAAACCTTTTTGGCTCACTGAATTCCGAGAGCATCATCATTGTAGATTTTGGGAACCTCCCAATCACGTGACTCGTAAAGTTAGGGCCTTGATTTTTTAATTTTTTTTCTGTCCCGTAAAAATTCTTTAAGTTCCGTTGTCTGACATGTTTTTTCTTTGTGTTCGCCAGATGCCCAAAGCGAGTCGTGACAAAATCTCGCAGATCCTGTCTACTAAAAAATGGAAGTGTATGGTTTTCTTCATTTAAACTACGATGTCCCTTCCATTTAAAACGAATATCGTGATGCTGATTTTCGTGCCTCAATGACACAAACGTTTGAAGATTGGAACAGAATGCCTCAGAAGTCACGCATCAATTTCCGTGTCGTCCGTGAGAGTATGTGCAGAGCGCTTTGGCATTCTTCGAGAACTTTCTCATTTTCCCTGTGACAGATCTGGCAAGGTCACATACGCACAAACGGTGTTGAAATAATTGGGGTACAAAAAGAATCGGTTTCCTGCCGCTCCAGCGTAACGGCGCACTAGCGACATTATTTTGTATAGAAATCCGTCTACGGCTCGATGAACAACACTCCCGCCGGAGTAATGAATCGGGCGGGGGTCGCAGAAATTTCCACCACGATCACCGGAAATGAATCCTTGGGATTTTGTGTTCTGGGGTCATCTGAAAGATCTGCCAAGAGATCAAACCACAGATGCTGCGCGACATCGCCGGCGTTCCTTCCTTTCTGTATCTACCAGTGCAGACTCATTTTTGTTCTTGTGGAGGGAGGGTCGCAGGTGCCATGGCACAATTCATTTTTCCTCTCCCCAAAATTACGCGCGAAAGCACGAGTTGAATTGAAATGAATTGAATTGAATATACTTTATTTCTTTAAGAGGCGTACACCTCATATCAGAATCAATGAACACTGAAAAACAATGAAATACATAAAAAAAATGAAAGAACACTCAATGGTCTGATTAAAACCATCAAAGATGCGGAATGAATTTGAAATCCAAGAGCAGAACAATTTTATGACTTTCGTAACAGCATGAATTTGAATTTGAATTTGAATTTGAATACTTTATTTCTTTAAGAGGGGTACACCTCATATCAGAATCAATGAACACTGAAAAACAATGAAATACATAAAAAAATGAAAGAACACTCAATTGTCTAAAGTACCTAAATTTAATGACATAAGGGCAGCGCTGACAAGCGTCTTTGCAGAATAAATAGAATAGAGTTCTCGAAAGTTCTCTAGAATAGAGAATAGAGTGTGTGACTAAATCGCTGAACCTGCTTGTCCTGCTTGTCTTGCTTGTCCTGCTGGAAACCTGCTTGTCCTGCTGGTAATGGTTAAATAGGTTAGGTTATTGTTAGATTCGGTTATCCTAACCTAAACTAACCTCACCTAACCCTAACCTAAGCATAACCTGGCCATTACCAGCAGGACCAGCACGTCAAGCAGGGCAAGCAGGTTCAGCGTTTTAGTCACTTCCGAGAATAGAGTTCTCGAAAGTCCAATGGCTTGGAGACTTTTTAGATGTTGCAATTTTTGGAGATGCAGCTTCGGATCAACGATTTGTAGACGACTTGCTCCATCTTGAAGAGGTTGACGGATCGCCGAAGGCAATCCTTAAAAAGGAACACAAATGACCTCTCTCATTTAACGTCTGACATGTTAGGGGACATTTGAGAGCAATCTACGCGCACTTGCAGGAGCTTTTCTTTCACAGAAAAATTTGGTGCGCCGAGAATTACTTTGTTCTGTCGATTTAGCCTGACTGCTTCCACGTTTTTTAATCCTTTTTCGTACAGATTCATCCAGTTACGTTATAAAGAGTGTTGTGTTGTTTTTAATTGGATGACATTCGCAACATGCAAGAAGGATCCTTTTGTCTCTAACTTAATCCTGTTCGGTGTTTATTTTACGTCACATCTTTGTGTATGACTGCGATCTCGTTGACGCATTGCCTCAAAAGATATTTTTGAAGATTGATTGGCTGGGACTTAGAATGTAGAAAATTATTGTTGCGTAAAATTGAAATCATAATAAAATTAAACAATGAGTAAACATGCAATTTAAGGTGCTTTTTACAGCCGTCTAATTCTGCCTGTTGCGACGAGGAGAGGAAACATTAGGTACTTGTGATAAATTCGACAGCGATGTCATTTCGCGGAGGGGGCGTGACTGCCCCCTGATGAGAAATGCCACTGCCAGCGGTGCGTTTGACATCTCTGGCATGAGCTTTCGGCTCCCCTTAATGGGAGCAGATATAAAGGGGATTAGACGCCAGACGCAGTTTTCAGAGCAGGTCATTATGGATCACACCGCTTTTTTCTTTCAGGATTTAAAATTTCAATTTCAATTTATTAAAAATTAGTTCACATTAATGGGTGAACATTGTCGCCGTATAAGGCCCGCCAGAAAAGGATAAAATCAGCAAAATGAGCAAAATAAAGAGCAAGGAAAAACAGGTACTGATATGCAAAAAAATTCCAAGCGCAGTGGCCAATGAGAGGAAAGTGAGGGGCATGCATACAAGAACGCATCCTCCAGTCCATTTTCGAGAAAGGCACGGCGAAGCCACTTTCTCGCACGACAATCATGCATTTGCCCCGGTTTTGATGCGGTGCCCTCGAATGCCTCCGAAGCTTGAAAAACTCTTATTAAACTCTGAGTTTTGATATCAGCAATGTCCACAGTCCAGGAGGATCCTGGTGGACCCAGACCACACTGACTCCCATCTTTCAGAGAGTTTTTCAAGATGCCACTTTTCTCGTAGAATTGTGCGGGCTTGCCCTCATACCCCCACCAGGGATTCCGTTCCATGGATACACGCCGGGTAACCACCGCTACCGTCACCCAAATCCTGGGCGGCTGCGCAGCCAACACTGTGATGCGCTTTTTCAAAGACTTAACCCCTTCACCTCAGTTTAATCTTTTTCCGTGCCTTCCTTCCTCTTCAAGCTCTGCGTTATCTCTGCGATGGACAAAGAGTTCGAATGGAAGTGCTTGGATTTTGTGCTTCTCGCACTAGTAAGGGACTGCACACTTCGCCTTGAGGCTCTTTCTGATTCCCAAAGGAGCCATGATGTTAGCACCTTTCCAAAAGCCAGAATCTATTTCATCTGCAGAGCAGAGTTCGCAGGTAAGTCAAAAAGTTTTGTTTCTGACTTAGTTCCAGTAGGTTTAGGCGATTGATATTTTGGATGCAGGTGAACGATGCCTCTAACTGATTGGACGATGAATTTTTTGCCCTGGCCTTTGTGGATGAATTTTAATCTAATTTAACTGCCTGTAGTCCAGCAGTTATCGATTTGATTGAAAATGGATAAAATCCAACATTGTGCAGTGATCGAGTTCTTGACGTTATGGGAAAAAGTTCAAACAATTTGAGGTTTAATTCACCGACACCCAAAATATCAATCGCCTAAACCTACCGGAACTAGACCGCAGGAAAAAAAACGTTTTGACTGCAACCTTCGTATTGCAGTTGCAGCAGTTGCAGCACACAGTTGCTTCATGCTGGTGAACGATGGAAACATTTCTGCGTATGATCGTTTTGTGGAATATCGCTGTGATGTCAAGCGTTGAACTCCATTATTTCAAGATCTGTCGTAAAATCATCACTCAACGACATCGCGAATCAGCTCCAAAGGGTTTATGTGGTTGTCAATATGTAAAAACGACCACAGAATATGAACACGTATTATACAATAACACGAAGAAGGCTCTAGACTAACTCCCTAAAACATGTTCTTCAGCATGAGGTTTATAGAGCATCACACTTCCCAGTTCTCACACTCTAAAAAGGATATGATGTACCCGAACTCATGGGCGCTACAACATGTTGAGGGTCGACTTGCAGTCGATACCCCATTGCTATTCACCCTCACCTTCAATTCAATAGCCAATTCAGCAGAGGGATACATCCATTGCAACAATGGAAAAAGAGTTGCGTTGCGTACAGAAATAGAAATTTCGCGACAAAAATCCATCCGCTGAATTGACTGCTGAACTGAAACTGACTTTGAATGACAGTGGGGAATGTGTCCGTTTCGCAAAGTTAGTGCTGAGACATCGTGATTGAGCTATTCTCACCTCGGAACTTCAATGAAGCTTTCCATCAAATGACGAAGTGTTATTTCCAAACTGATTGTTTGTAGTTGTTTTGCGACGGCGGAGTTAATGTACTCATGGGCACATGTAAAAATTTGCGACCGTTCAGATTTATTGAAACCGAGGTCAAAATCTGACACCTCTAGAACACTTTGTTGCAATCTGGCGATTTAATTTCTACCAGCACCTGGATATGAATAAAAAGAAAGAAAAGAAAGTTTCGGAGGCAACAGTGAAATGGGAAACACACAGAAATGGGTACATTAATTTCGCCGCCACTTTTCTTACCTATGGCCTGCAAATAGTGAAGCAAACGAGGTTCCAGGAAGGAGACAAAATATCGGAGGGAAATTTGCATGAGAAGCTGGATTTTTGCACATTTGGTGGGATTTTGATCGATTCCGAAAGTTTATGCCCTGCTTGCGCCAACCCGGTCAGCTTGTATTCAACTTGTATTCAACACTGTCTGATGACATGTGAAAATTCCGGGTCCCATTTCAGTCAGAGATGCACGTTTGACACGAAAATATATGCCTCTGATTTCCGTTGCACGATCAGAAGCCCTAGAAATTGGGAAATTAGATGGTGTTCTTTGGTCGTCCAATGCAAAAGGGTCAAGGAATCAAGCGTTTTCGGGAACTCGTTCCGAAGAACTGACCAAAAAAGCACTTTATAACCAATCCGTTCACAATTGCATCACGTCAAATCCAATCAGAATTTTCACAATTATCTTTCCTGCAGCTTTTTCCATCCAAATGTTTTTGCATCTCAGCATAAAATCGTGGCAAAAGAAACGTGTTTAGGCCTGCAGCAGAATTTAGGCTACTGGTAAAAGCCACTTTGTAAGAGGTGGAAGAGGAACACTGCGGGAAGGCAGTGGCACTGTTATCCGGACTCAATCAAAACCCGTTCAGTTTCAGACGTGACCATTGGAGAGTATATCGAACAGCGTGGAACAATGTTACACAGTCCGATTCGAGTTGGAAAGTCGTTCTGTCCGCGTTGTAAGGAGTTGGTGTAATAGTTGCACTTTTCCTTCGGTCATTTCCAATTAGTTTTTTCTGTCAGCTCTTCGTTCTGCTGAAATCTGCACTTTCCCAAACCAATCCGGACACAGGCAGACTTCCACCCATTTGGTCCCCCTCTTTCAGCGAGTTTCTTTCCAGTCACTGAAAAAGGGTGTCGTAAAAATCTGACCTCAAATTATTCTTTCCGACAAGAGAGCTGCCGGCTGCGTCCCCGATGGGAGCGTTAGGCCTATTATACAGCACTTCTTTTGGCATTCAACCGAGTATATTTATATAGGACCAAGTTTGCGAACAACAAGATGTACTGGTTGGTCGACGGTGCAAGAACTTGAAATCTATCAAAACATTAAAGAAGAAAATCAGTTCTGTTGATAACGTCAAAAGTGAGAAATTGGAAGCAAAACTGGTGCATGAAAACAAAAAGAATGAGGAACGAGTCCAACAGCTGAGCTGGCAAAGGAACGGATGATTATTTGTTGGCCGGGAATTCCACGCACGAGCAGTTCGGGTTAAAAAGTCAGAATACATGCATTTGAGTAATATTTAAAACTTTTTTAAACGATTTTTGTTTCATGTGTAGATACAAGGAGTACACTCTAAACACGAAGTTCAGCTTGGAACACAATATTTTAACATGGGCTTAGATGGGAGGTGTTCTTTTAGGAACACACGGTTTGTTTTTGGAACACTGTAAGTGTTCCATTTGGAACACTTATGGTGTTCCGAAACACCTAATGTGTTCCAAATGTGTTCCAAATGGAACACTTACAGTGTTCCAAAAACAAACCGTGTGTTCCTTAAAAGAACACCTCCCATCTAAGCCCATGTTAAAATATGGTGTTCCAAGCTGAACTTCGTGTTTTAGAGTGTACGAAACATACTCTTATGAAAATTGGATCTGGATAATAAATAAATACGAGTAGGTTTTAGTGTCGTTCTGGCACATTCCTGTTTGCACATGGTTAAAATTTTCGTCTCCGACCACGAAGAAACACCTCGAAAATCGCATCCCCGCAAACGTTTCTGTTTTGTCCAATCCCGCATGAAACTATTCACAAGAGGCGTTAATGGTGCGACTTGCAAGCCTTTCAAGCTGCCGCAGCCCTTGCCAATATTTTCTTTTCCTTGTTGCAATACGAGAATATACACATCATCATTCCCCGCAACTTGATTGCTTGAATGAGCTACAGCGACGTGGTGAGACGCTCAGGACAGTTGAAGTCTGTCATCCTGAGAACGAAAATCGTAACTTCATCGACTCTGGCGACGGAAAGATGAAGTCGAAGCTGCGAGTTCTCGAATAGCAGTGGAGTTAGCTGTACACTTCGGTATCATATAAACTTCCGCATGTCTGAAGGAAAACTCCGGCTTCGGCGTTATTCCTCGACATAATCACACCGCCGTTATAAATATCCTTTTCACAGCATTGACAACATTGAGACTATACTTGGAAGAAGCCTGGATAGACTTCTTCCAAGTTCTCTGCTGAATTCTCTGAGCTGTCTTCTCAGCTTTGCCAGAGAATCAGTGTGGCTCCTGCACGTAAATATAAGCATATCCAATGTCTTTAAACTCTGTCAAAGGGGAGATGATTACGTGTCCTTTGCAACTTTTGAGCCGTTTAACCTCAGAGCAAACTGTCAGTTGCATACATACGAGTACCTCGAGTCCCTGAAAAGCTTTTCAAATTTGAAGGTGTTTTTTTTTCAGGGGATGTTCCGTTGAAGCCTTGAGGTCATCAATTTCCTTTGGATCTGAATGTCCTTGAGGCTTGTCTGTTAGATCAGACAACCAGCGACTGAAGGGATAGGTGAAAAGGACATATGGGAGTTGCACATTCTGATGTAAAAATCGTGTTCGGGTCTTGGATTGGCAATACATACGCAATTCTTCTTCTTGATTAATGCATGTTCCATCGTTGAGAATTCAGAGGATGGGGAAGCCTACAGGGAGCCGGGAGCTTGAATTTCAGTGCGCGCGGTATTCTGTTGTTTCCGTCCTCAATCAGACATTTCGATCTAAAGTAAGATGGGACATGAATTCCCGTGAGAAAAATGCGTATGTAAAACGCATTACCAGAACACAAGATGGGAATCAGTCAAGTTCGAAGTCGTTTCGCCGGAAGCACCGGAAAGGAAAAAGTGTACCTGCCGCGAGTACTTTTTTCGTCCATTTCGACTCAATTTCAATTTTCTCCGGTCTAGAGTGTGGAATTCTTCCAGAGAGTGCTTCGATCCCATATGCTTTTGCTGATTGACGGAACCCCGCCTCATCAATCTTAATTCGTATGACAGATACGAAATGCACACACGCACTTTCGCATCACATGACTTCCAAGATGAGCTATGCCAGTGAATTTGCACCCTACCATGCTGTTGAGAGAAAGACTATGAGGGCCTAGGGAACTAACAATTTATTGATGAACGCCATTGCAACTGAAAACAGCATTTAGAAAGCCTGACGCAGGAAAACAATTGAATTATTTCTCCTTCTGTTTAGAAAAAGGCAGACATCTCCCTTTCGGAAGGGAAAACACACATTATGTAGGTATTCAGCTTAGGATACATGGTGTTTAGCACAATGCTACCGTAGCCAAAACACAGCGTGTCCCATAAGTCGTTTTCCTAGCCTCGTGGGCAGCTTCCTGAGGCAATTCTGAGACGAAAATTTCGAATGACTTTTTTCCTTCCAATGACTTCTGGGGGGTACTCCCCGAAAAACAATGGGGACTCTACACCCTAAAATTCGATCACATTTTAAGGACAGCAAAAAATTACTGCAAACCAAATTGTACAGCAGCGAAAATCACAAAAAGCACGAAGTGTGAGTCCGATGTGATCTGCATGCTGTCATTTCATTCGTTTTGTCATTTTCGTTGCTTTACGAGTACACTTTGGCTCGCAGTAAATTTTTGGTGACTTCAAAATGTCGTCGACGTTTATAGTGCAGGGTCCCATGCTTTTTTTTCGGGGAGTACCCCCGCAGAAGTTATCGTGGGACAAAAGTCATTCCATGTCAAGAAATCATCACTTCTATGTCAAGACATTTGTCCAAATCAATCAAATGTCTTCGAACATGGCAGAAATTTTGGCCAGGGTTGTTCAGGGGCAATCTAATTTAAACTGGGCTTGATGCAATTCACGCCTTACACGAGTGTCATGATGTTTTTAGCGCGCGACGCTCGATGACAAATTTGCTCGACATTTGCTTTTTTATTAAAATTCTTTGTTTTATTGAACTTTATAGGTACCTATACATGAAATTTATGTGCGGCCACATTTGTTTGTGTTTTAAATTTTGCAAAACTTTTTGCACATTTTGCAAAATTTTAACTTCACAATCGGCAGTCGCAAATGGACACGCGCACTTCGGGAGCGTTTTCTGGCCTCATAGACGGATATCAATACGCAGGTTGACAACAGCAATAGGCTGACACCAATGAGTGAGTTGACAAAACAGTCTGCCGTGACGATTTGGGTTTGGTCGGGTTTGGTTTCCAAAGTTCAACCGAATGTTTCAAAAATTCTCAAGGCGTGAGGAATAAGAACATATTTCAATTGAAACTTGAAGTCGTATTTGTTATTTTAAATTCTCAATCTGAGTGCTTTATGCAAACGATAAGTCTTCATAAAAATCATCAGTGGGGATCAGTCTTCATAAAAAATCATAAGTCCAAATCAGATCGTCATGTGAAATTTGCAGGTGCGTTTTTGTCTTTTCGAAAAATGATCATTGTGGAATAGTGCGCTCGTCACATTGATTGCGACTGTTCTGGGCGAGTCTGACTGAGCCAGAATAGCGGCAAGAACATGATCAACTGATTCGAAATGAGATTCCATTTCTTGAACCTGCTGCCATGAAACTTGTTGGTGGTGAACACAGTATCTTTATGTTCTTTTTAGCTAGAGTTTTATCTTTTTAGGGGCATCAGTCACGCTTGAATTCATGTTTGCAAGTAATTTACAAGTTATTAATTACATTGTGTAATTACATTGTGTAATTACATTGTGTAATTTACATTGTGTAACGGCGTTTAATGAAAGCAACGGCCATAACCACCAAACACAATAAAAATTATGACGTCTATTCAAATCGAAAAACGAAACAATGCAACCCAATAAAACAATAGTGTATGGACAAAAATAGAACGAAAAAGCAAGTTGATAAGAACAAAATGCTGCGTCAATAAAGGCTGAAGGCAAGAAGATGAGGGAACTGGAGGACACAATTCACCTGTGGAGGGAGGCACGCCGTGGAAGGCATGCCGCAGATTCAATAATGGTTCTGCTGTTCATGAAACTTTTCGCGACAAATTCTTCAGGTTTGGGTTTGGCTTCGGCAGTCCCAGTTCTTTTGAGGGTACGAGCTCGCTAAAATCATAACCGTAAAGAGATCGTATTACGAACAAGGTTATGATTTGAGCGAGCTATGATAGTCCGGGCAGCGCATTTTTTATCTATACGAATCTGGGAATTCACTATGAATCAGAAACAAGTTTAAGACTGACAACGGCTTGAAAATTCAAGCTCCTTGAGGTTAAATTTGCAAAGGTTGGCCACTTCGACAGCTCCAATATCTCAGAGGATTACACGGGGACTGACTAAAACGCTGAACCTGCTTGTCCTGCTGGTAATGGTAGGTGACTAAAACGCTGAACCTGCTTGTCCTGCTTGTCCTACTGGTAATGGTAGGTGACTAAAACGCTGAACCTGCTTGTCCTGCTGGTAGTGCACTCGGGCTGCTAGTAACCTGCTGGTAGTGCACTAAGTCTGATGGTAACCTGCTGGTAGTGCATTACTGCTGCTGGTAACCTGCTGGTAGTGCATTAGGGCTGCTGGTAACCTGCTGGTAGTGCACTAGGGCTGCTGGTAACCTGCTAATAGTGCATTAGGCCAACATTACCAACAGCCCTAATGCACTACCAGCAGGTTACCAGCAGACCCACTGCACTACCAGCAGGTTACCAGTAATCCTAATGCACTACCAGCAGGTTACCAGCAGCCCTAGTGCACTACCAGCAGGTTATCAGCAGCCCTAATGCACTACCAGCAGGTTACCAGCAGCCCTAATGCACTACCAGCAGGTTACCAGCAGCCCTAGTGCACTACCAGCAGGTTACCAGTAGCCCTAGTGCACCACCAGCAGGTTACCTGCAGCCATAATGCACTACCAGAAGGTTACCAGCAGGTTACCAGCAGCTCTAATGCACTACCAGCAGGTTACCAGCAGCTTTAATGCACTACCAGCAGGTTACCAGCAGCCCTAGTGCACTACCAACAAGTTACCAACAGCCCTAGTGCACTACCAGCTGGTTACCAGCAGCCCTAGTGCACTACCAGCAGGTTACCAGCAGCCCTAATGCACTACCAGCCGCCCTAATGCACTACCAGCAGGTTACCAGCAGCCCTAGTGCACTAGCAGCAGGTTACCAGCAGTCCTAGTGCACTGCCAGCAGGTTATCAGCAGCCCTAATGCACTACCAGCAGGTTACCAGCAGCCCTAATGCACTACCAGCAGGTTACCAGCAGCCGTAATGCACTACCAGCAGGTTACCAGTTGCCTTAATGCACTATCACCAGGATACCAGCAGCCGTAATGCACCACCAGCAGGTTACCAGCAGCCCTAATACACTACCTGCAGGTTACCAGAAGCCCTAATGCACTACCAGCAGGTTCCAGCAGCCCTAATGCACTACCAGCAAGTTACCAGCAGCCCTAATGCACTACCAGCAGGTTACCAGCAGACCTAGTGCACTACCAGAAGGTTACCAGCAGCCCTAATGCACTACCAGCAGGTTACCAGCAGCCCTAATGCACTACCAGCAGGTTACCAGCAGTCCTAGTGCACTGCCAGCAGGTTATCAGCAGCCCTAATGCACTACCCGTAGGTTACCAGCAGCCCTAATGCACTACCAGCAGGTTACCAGCAGCCGTAATGCACTACCAGCAGGTTACCAGTAATGCACTATCACCAGGTTACCAGCAGCCGTAATGCACCACCAGCAGGTTACCAGCAGCCCTAATGCACTACCTGCAGATCACCAGAAGCCCTAATGCACTACCAGCAGGTTCCAGCAGCCCTAATGCACTACCAGCAAGTTACCAGCAGCCCTAATGCACTACCAGCAGGTTACCAGCAGACCTAGTGCACTACCAGAAGGTTACCAACAGCCCTAATGCACTACCAGCAGGTTACCAGCAGCTCTAATGCACTACCAGCAGGTTACCAGCAGCCCTAATGCACCACCAGCAGGTTACCAACAGCTCTAATGCACTACCAGCAGGTTACCAGCAGCCCCAATGCACTACCAGCAGGTTACCAGCAAGGTTACCAGCAGCCCTAATGCACTACCAGCAGGTTACCAGCAGCCCTAATGCACTGCCAGCAGGTCACCAGCAGCCCTAATGCACTCTGTACCAGCAGGTTAACAGCAGCCCTAATGCACTACCAGCAGGTTACCATCAGACCTAGTGCACTACCAGCAGGTTACTAGCAGCCCGAGTGCACTACCAGCAGGACAAGCAGGTTCAGCGTTTTAGTCACCTACCATTTCCAGCAGGACAAGCAGGTCCAGCAGGGCAAGCAGTTTCAGCGTTTTAGTCACCTATCATCACCAGCAGGACGAGCAGGTTCAGCGTTTGATAAAATTGATGCAATCTTGTTTGTGACAAACTTTTTTGCGACAATTTCACAAAAATTCTTCGCGTGACTTGAAGATGCAGCTTTGCGAAGCTCTGTATATGAAAAACAAAGGTCGCAATGCGAAGTTATTTTTTTTTTGGTTGTTGCAGTGGAGTGGAAGAACAA
>JASGXE010010579.1:0-15277 GCA_030068105.1 Sinentomon sp. SZTP_YWyxl | reverse complement strand
ATTTCTGGCTGTCGCAGTTCGCACGCAAATAGAATTGATGTTCGCGAACAAAGGAAAGAAGCGCCTCATTTAAAGCCTTGCTTCGCTGCAATCGGTGCACATTTGGCAGAATTAGAGTTCACGAACGTTCGGCACGGCAAATTCCTCGTCCGCGGCATCAGTCACCATTTTGTGGATGATATGATTTTGAAGGAAGTTTTTGCTGCCAATGCCAGCCAACAATTTGCAAGTTCTGATGACATTGCCGGTGATTGAAGTGCAATATCTGAGCAACAAAGCAGGTTCGATGGATTAAAACATCAATGAAAGACTAAGAACAAACATCACCGAAAGCTTTGGGAATGTTTTGAACAACTGCATTGCTGCTTTGCTTAACCTTGTGTGCCGAGAGTCATAAATTTAACCTTACCGCGCCGCAAGTCATAAATTTATGACAAAATTCAAAGCTCGTCACGCCGGTGCATTTCCACGGTGATGCCGCACGTCATAAATTTATGACGTGCGGCAATCGAAATTTCTGAACATCAGTTTTGTGACTGACAATGTTCTTGACGTCGGGGATTTCTCGGTCACACTTCCTTGTCTGTCGTCTCCATTTTGCAACAGTTGAAGTTCATTATTTTTGAACGGACGCAGTTTCCGTTTATTGTATCCAGTTGTTGCAGTTCTTGTAATGTTAAAACTTGGCAAGGGGGGTCTTCTTGGTGGCTGAATTCCTTGTCGATTAATGTATCGCGTGATGCAATCGGATGATCGAGATGGTTGGAACAACAAAACAAGAAGAACTGCGAAATAAGCTGTCTCGAGACAATTACCTGTTGAGGAAATGACATTTACACGACGAAAGCAGAATTTTCAGCATTCCCACAGTATCACGTTAGAAAGAATTGCACAGGTACCCACCTGATTGGGGCAGATCACTTGCTGAGCGCCACATGAATAATGATAAATGGACTCATCTATATTTAAGCGTAATCGGCCAAAAATGGTGCTGTTTATTTTTCCTTTGTGGCGATGTTATGGCACTGAATGTCATATTTTCAGTTGGTGCTGTTTTTTGCCTTTGTGGCGATGTTATAGCACCGAATGCCATATTTCCAGTTGGATTTTTGGATTTGTCTCTTTTTGGACTTTTGTTAGAGAAATACAAAAAGCCAGAATTAGAGGCAAGAGTAAAAAATGACATTGTTTCACTTCAATGTGTCGCATCTGAGCCCATGAATTTCGTCATAAATTCCTGACTCCTGACGCCATTGATGGTTTGCATCATCATCTAAAGGTTAATGGTCGATACAGGGGTCTTTATAAATCATCACAAATATACCAGAACAAAAAATGAAAACTAAGGCCTTACCTTCCCCAAGAAATTCCCTTTGAAATATTTCACCTTCTTCCCTTCATCGAATATTATCTCCGGAATTCTGTATTCCTCTTCCTTTGGTGCGGAAGACAGTATTTTATTGGACATAATGCTGCTTCAAAATGAGATCACCAATCCAGATTTCAGTAAGAAAGAACAGAACACCCTGGAAACAATCTAAGGTAGAACAGTACAGGTCTGTCTAAAAAAAGGAAAAAAAAAAGAGGAAAGGCTGTATGGATCTTTTGACTGGATCATGCACAAGATGCACGGTTCTCCAAGTCCACTTTGAAAATCTGTAAGTAGGTTCTATGACGAGATTGTAACTCTGAGATGAAAAAAATTCTTCGAGCTGGTACCAAACGTGATTATCAACGAAAATTGAAAAACACGTGATGCCCTTTTTGGCAATCGATAAGATAAATACCTACTGGAGCCCCGATCTCATCACAGCAATGCCGGCACATGATGAGATCCACGCTTTGACAAGGAGAATTAACATAGGCCTCGCCTCGACGGTTGTCACTGGCTCCCCCACATGACCACGTTTGGACACAAATTCGCCACCAATTAAATTCCGCCCAGCGCAGAAAATCGATCCAATTTTCGTCGTCATTGCCAGTGCCAGTGAAAGAACTGTTGGTCCAGTTCTGTGAAAAAACGAAGGAAACAGAAAATATTATGGCAGTGCGCAGTTACTCACTCCAAAACCATTGTGAGAGAAAACTGAAAGCCGATCACATCAGTTGACTTTTTGGTGCTCCAATGGGTTTACCTGGGCGCAACTGACTTGGAATTTCCAGCGACAATTTTACTGTCATATTGGCTGAAAAGCAAGCCGAAAGCCAAACAACATCAACAGAACAGGACAGGGGCTACCCTGTGGCAAGGCAGCTGCGGTGCAACACACTGGAAAAGCAAAATATAGGTAGTCTACCTACCCCTGCAATTGGCAGAAGTCTCCAGCATCCTCCAATGACGTCACATTTTTGCATCTCAAAGCCTTCGATATTGCTGTTTTCCCATTGAGACGACCTCCTTTTATACGCTTTCAACAATCCCAACAATGGATGAGGGCCCTATCAGCTTTCTATTTGAGGGCTTTCTCTTCAACTTGAAGCTGCAGTCTCATTTCAAAGCGAAATGGTCTGTCCGTCGACCGAGAATCCAGCAAAAATCTGGCTGTTTTTCTGCAAAAATCTCAATGAAACTCAAAGAAACAATGTTTCACTAAAATGATTAATGCCCAGTTTTTCCAATACGGATCAAAGTGGAGATGATCTGAGATCAATTGATCTCGGATCAGATTCTGATCCGAGATCAAAATGAGTTGAGTTTTTTTCAGCAATCTCATCCAAGATCAATTATTGATCTCGGATCAGAGAGAATTTCTGATCTCGGATCAGTTTCTGAAGCACTGTTGGAACAGGCTCTGCATTGGAGTTCACATGCGCATTTTGGTTGCCATGACAACAGAGAAACGCTGTCTTTCAGGGACCTTGTTCAAGCTTGTGTCGGCGTAAAGTATAAACTGGCATTATTAAAAGTTTTCGCCGACAGAGGGAAGTAGTGCAATGGTAGCGCATTCGACTCCGGAATCGCAGGTACTTACCACTGGTTCAAACCCAGGTGAACGCTAAATTTTCCGAAATTGATGAGTTATCAATTTGCTACTATTTGGAAGTTTTGTGAGCTTGTTGCAATTTGTCGTGTCGACATTGAAGATGCTAAAAGAGAAGTATGGTGCAGTGTGCAGAGTTTTCTTGCCTTTTTCTTTCTTCTTGCACTTCTTCTTTCGGTCAAAGTTCTAAAGACTTGACCTAGGTATCAGGAGGAGACCAAACTCGTGGACGTGATTTGCTGCCATTTGGGAGACGGCAAGGTCGGTCGAGTCAATTTGGCCCAGAGACGGTGTAACAAAATTCAGTATTAAATTTAGTATTAAAAGTCTCTGATTTGGCCCTTCGTTTTCTTTCATTTGAAAAGGCTCAGAAAATGAAAAAAAAATGTTTTCGGATGGTGAACAAGACAACAAAAACACACTGCCTTAATACATCACGGGAACCAATTGAAAGCCAAAAAATAGGATAAAATGAAAAATGAAAATTAAATTTGGTGCTTAAAAGGGGAAAATGTGCAAAAAATAAATCGCCACAAGTGCCACCGCTCAGACTGAATGCCTGCAAAAACGGAGGAACGTAGGTACCTGGATAGGATGTACTTTGGACCGAATGGTTTTTAGACCTAAAATTCGATCCAATCACCATTTGAACTAAAATGCATTCGAACAAAAAATACTTCGATCTAAAAACCATTCGGTCTAAAAACCGTTCGGACCAAAGCACATTCGGTCTATTCGCCAATCGGAGTAAAGTACATTCTGACAAAAAGAGATTCTATCCAAAGGCAATTCGACCTAAAAATCATTCGATCTAATAATCATTCGAACTAAAAACCACTCGTACTAAAACGCATTTGGACCAATCGCTATTCGAACTGATGCACATTCGGCCCATTTGTCACGATTCGAAGTAATTTGGTTTCTGTCTAAGTGACATTCGAACGAACTTTAGTTCGACCCACTGTCCATTCTTCTCGGCTGTTGACATGAAACTTTGGCTCATTATGAATGTTTCCGCACAGGACCACGCAGATGGAGATAGTTGGTTTTGAATCTGAACAGTTTCACATCTTGCACATCTCTTGTTTGTTTTATTTGGTTTTAAAGTCGTCTGTTTCCGGTCCTGTGGCAAAGTTCCCATGATTGCTCTTGTTCTGACCATTGCCATCATTGGAGGATGTTCTCAATTGTTACACAGCAAGATAAACACCACTGACAACTCACTTGACTTCTTCCAGTCACCAGTAACAGCTGCTGAAAACATGTCCATCCTTCCACTGGAATGTGTCCATCCTTCCAGTGAATTGGATTTCTGATTTTCTGAGTGGCCGTTCTCAGCAGGTTAGGATCAAAAACTCTTTCTCACCCTCTGGCCTCGTTTCCTCTGGTGTACCCCAAGGAAGTGTTCTCGGGCCAACACTTTTTTCCATTTTTATAAATTGAAGAGCTCACTTGTCAGCCATTTCTTTTTGTGGATGATTGTGCCATCATCAAAGAAATATCAATTCTTGATGATACTTTAATCATACAGGGAGATCTGCATAAAATTGAGCAGTGGTGTACCACATGGGGTATGAGGTTAAATGTAGGAAAATGCACTGTAATATCATTTTCTAAAAAGGTGTTGCCTATTGTTGGTTGTTACTACTTGTCTGGTGTTATTTTGCCTTTTTCTGATTGTGTCACTATCTGGGAGTCACTTTCACAAAGACATTATGTTGGGGTGAACATATTGAGAGAATAGTTAAGAAAGCAAATGCAGCTCTTTTCTTTGTTAGGCGTTCTTTTCGTAATGCAAGTAAATTAGTGAAAGAAAAGGTATACTTTGCACCAGGGATGCTTATTTTTTTGATTTTTTTAAAAAAATCAAAAAAATCGATTTTTTTGATTTAAATCAGATTTTTTTGATTTTAATCGGATTTTTTTCGAGGGTAAAAAAATCATGATTTAAATCGAAAAAATCGATTTAAATCGTGATTTAAATCAAATTTTTTTCTGTAGACCTAGCCTAACATTTTGGATACTTAGGCTAGGTACCTACCCACAATCTGGTGGAAGGTAAATCGCAGAACTGCGGATCCTGGAACTTTCCAGGCTAACCAACGGGACATTGCAAGAGAAGGACTTCTGTGGGAAGGAGGGATTGGTTGGAAGTGCAAGGCGACCGTAGCAAGTGCAAAACATTTGGAAACAGCTGTGGAATAGGCAGTTGGAAGTGTGGAACATCTGGAAACAGGTGCAGAATCGGTACTAGGAAGTGCGGAACTCAGGATTAAAGGTGGAAAAACTACAGAACATCTGGAAACAGGTGCGGAACATCTGGAAACAGGTGCGAAACCCACAGCTGCAAGAGCAGAAATCAAGATTACAGGTGCGGAACCGGCAGTTGGAAGTGCGGAACTTAAGATTACAGGTGCCGAACTGACAGTTCGTAGTGCAGAAAATCTGGAAACAGGCGGGGAACCCACGTAAGTGCGGAAATAAGGATTACAGGTGCAGTACCGACAGTTGGAAGTGCGAAACTAAAGATTACAGGTGTGAAACTGACAGATGCAAGTGCGGAACCGATGGTTGCAAGTGTGGAGATCTAGAAACAGGTGCGGGACCGTTGGAATTGCTGAATCCAAGATTACAGGTGCTGAACCAACAGGTAGACGTGCGGAACATCCGGAAACAGGTACGGAACCGTCGTTAGTGCGGAACTCGAGATTACAGGGGTGGTATCGACATTTGGAAATGTGGAACTCAACATTGCAGGTGCAGAACCGTCAGTTGCAAGTGGGAAAATCATGATTACAGGTGCGGAACCAAGTGTGGAACATCTGGAAACAGGTGGAGAACCCATAGCTGCAAGTGCGGAAATCAAGATTACAGGTGTGGTACCGACAGAAGGAAGTGCGGAACTGACAGTTGCAATTGCGGGACTCAAGACAGGTGAGGAACCGACAGTTGCACGACTCAGTTCCGCACCAAGAGAGCAAAAGGAAACAGGTGCGGAACCGGCCGTTGGAAGTGCGGAACTTGATATTGTAGATGCTTAAACGACATTTGAAAGTGTGGAACATCTGCAAACAGGTGCGGAACATGCGGAATTGCGGAAAGCAGTGGAATCAACAGTTGGAACTGGGGAACTCTTGGATTACAGGTCGGAACCGACAGTTGGAAGTGAGGAACTCAATTACAGATGCGCAATCGCCTGCGTGAAGTGCAGAACACAAAATTTCGCTGCAGAGCTGACAGGTGGAAGTGCGTAACACTGGACTACACCTGCGGAACCAACAGTTGGCAACATTTTCAATCTCATATTGAACGCACTAAGTGCAGGGTTATCTGCACAAAGGTAGAAAGTACCAAGTCCAAAGTAGACTGTCGAAATGCTAGATCGTCCCTCTCTGAAGCCTCATACAACTCTGGCTAGAGAAGGGTGACTGATGACTGACCAGTGAGGCAAGGTGCCAAATAACATCTTTTGGTTTATAATTTGACTTCCTACAACAGAGGACCTTTAGTCGCACACATTTTTCTTTGCTAATGTTTTTGGTACGGGTTGCTGGAATAACGTCTAATTTTCGGAAGGTCTAAAAAGTGTGGTGAGGCCCGAATTGATACCTTCGCAACTTAACCTATCCTACCCTATCCTAACCTAAACCCAACCTATCCAAAAGTTGTATTTCGTTGGGAACTACATTCCACGGAATTTTTAGACGTTCCGAAAATTAGACGTTATTCCACGTACCCGTTGGTACCTGCATTTCACAAATCACTGCTTTTATTCTTCTGTCAATTTTGAGTGGAACATCTTATCGAAGAAAAATGCAAATATTGATCATAATTTTAATGGAGGGAAGCACGCACAGCCCAATCACAGTTTAGCAAGTTTCCCCAATGCAGCACAAGCATTTTTTGCAAAAATGTTTTTGTATGTTTGATTTGATGATAAAAAATAAAACAAAACAGAAAAAAAAATTTCAGCTGATAGGCACCAATTTGAAATTTTGGCACAATTGATCTCCGTTTTGGCTGCAATCAAAAATGTCGCTCCATTTAAAACGGATTAAAATCTCCATTTAAATCGAAAGCCAAAGCAAAAGATCTCAGCTCTCCTTTCAGAATGCTTTACCATTATGCATTTGCAATTCAGAAATTCAGGTGTCACTAAACCATGGAATTTTAATTTTAAACGAAAGAAAAATTTAAAAAAATCGATTTAAATCGGAGGCAAAAAAATCAAAAAAATCTGATTTAAATCAAATGATTTAAATCATTTGATTTAAATCGGACCCCTTGATTTAAATCGTGATTAAATCAAATGATTTAAATCATTTGATTTAAATCAAGCAACCCTGCTTTGCACTGGTTCGGTCCCTTTTGGAGTATGCCTCTGCAGCATGGGATCCGTATCACCTCAAACATGTTGAAAAACTTGAACGTGTCCAGAGCAGTGTTGCCAGAGCACATTTCTAAAAAAAACACCGATGAGCTGAAAAAAAAACAGACTGGCCACAGTGGCAGATCCAACCTTTTGCCAATCTGAGGGCTTGCCGGAGCACAAAGACCGGGGGTCTGGGAACCCCCCGTTAAGGAGGGTCTCTGGGTGGAAGCCCCTGGCAGGGGGTTTGGGACTCTTTTGACAAATTTGGGTTCCCAAAAATGGCATCTTGAGATGTTAAAAAGTCACATTTCTTCTAAAATGTGGCTAGGGCTATGGGCTTGCCAGCCACAACATGCCCATGGCCATCCCTGGCAGGGCACCTTGGTAAGGGATCTGGGTGCAGAGGTTGATTTTTTTTTTTTTTTTTTGAAAATTCGGAGTTCATTTTGAGAGCAAAATTTGGCAAAAATGTGCACACATTTCCTGCAATAATTGATGTCACAGTCTGCATGTCAAAGAATCTTTGGAAATCTACTTGCATGAAGATGAGCAACACGAGCCTTCAATAAAATTTAATTATGTGATTAGAGACTGTTCCAGTTGCACACATTGGAGGTGTTTCACACACACGAACACCTGAGACATTCGTATAAAGCATTGAACTGAGTCACACTTTCACTTATTTCTTGATTTTTCAATCATTTTTTTAGCATGCAAGGGGTGTGCGGTCGCCACCCCCTGTATCCGTCCCTGACTGGCAGAGTATTCTTTAACCCTCGGATGACCAAGTTCCTGTGGACTTGGTCATCGGAGGGTGAAATGCTGCAGGTCCTACTTTTCTGAAGAAAAGCAAAGATAGTTTAGGTATTCTTGTTGGCCTCAACTTTCCCTTTAGCCATGCCTTTCACCAACCATAACCATTCAAAAAGGAACATTTTAATTCTGTTATCAATAAAAAATACTCACGATTCAGCGAGTTCAGTGAGCCCATATCCATTGTGCTCGACATACAGAAACATTTTTGAAGTTTGATTGCAGCCTAGTAGGATTTTTTAAGCATCTGATTATGTCAATTCTGAACTTGAACTTTGCAAGACTTTCACTCCTTACTTACGGAAAAAACATGAATTCTGGATGACATAAAAACTATGAAAAAGCCACGGGGATATTTCCTTCTCCTGTCATGGTAAAGCGATGGATGCAAAGTGCTCATTGGGTTTCTATGATTTTTGCATGATAAGTATGGAAATGATGGGGAAAACATGCTCTTTTCATAGGGACAGCTGCAAACAACCTCGTAAAAAATCCGGAAACTTCTTTTGAATAGTTTACGGTAATTTGTGATGGATGACATGGACCATGGTGTCTCAAACTGGGGTATTGTTACTTTTTAAAGAATTTTTGTGTCAATTTGCGCAGCAGCTCCGAGGCCATAACAATTTACCCAATTACCCAATGCATTTTTTAAAAGACGACAATCTGGCGCTTAAATCAAGAAGAAACACCAAATCAATCTATTTAAAATTTCACATGTCCAAATACTTTTTAAAATTTTAAAACTGTTTCGCATGTGGAAACTGATGTGATTATTTTCAGACAATCAATCATTCACTTTATCAAATCAATTTCATTTCAAAGTGTAGGTACCAACTTGAACTTGCATTCCTTCCCAATTTTTAATCTGTTTATTGTGATGTGAATTAACTGATGTAAAATTTGTTTTTGGGATAACAGAGTTGCCACACAGAATCCAAAGTAGAATTCCCTGGGTTTTCCAGGTCCCTACCGATCTGAGCGCAGCCCAGACGGGTCTGGGGGCGGAGCCCTCCAGTAATCGGGGTCTGGGGCAACGCCCCAGCAGGGTCCCAAGGGGCAAAGCCCCTGGCGGGGGGCCTGCGGATGGCTGAGCCCCCCAGAAGCTGAGGAAATTTTGAAATTTGAGCGTTCAATTTGGGTGCAAATTTGGTGTTTCAGAGGCCAAAAACTGCAACAAAAGTTCCTCCTATTCCCTGGATTTTTCAGGTTTTCTCTTTTTTCCCTCTTTTCCCTGTATTTTCCAGGTTTTACAGGTGCTAATTTTCAAATCTCTGGATTTTCCAGGTGGGTGGCAATCCTGGATAAATATTAAAAATACAGAAATGCAGAAAAAATTACAGTCAACTTAAGCCCAAAATTATTTCCACAGAATTTCTTCAATTTCATCATTGGAAAATAAACGAAAAAACAAAAATGACGCCTTTTTATTTCCAATGAAAAAAAAAACAATAAAAAACACTTTTCTCCAAAAAACTACAGAAAAAAACACTTTCTCTGATTTTTGAGAAAAAAAAACAATAAAAAAAACAAAAAAGCGCATTCTGGCAACACTGGTCCAGAGGAGAGCAGCACGTTTTGTACTGGTAACTATTTGTGCTCCAGCAGTGTTACTGCCCTGTTGGTCTTGGCTGTAAGTCACTTGCTAAACGCAGGCAGATCTCTAGGCGTGTGGGTCTTTTTTCTTGCCTCAACAATGTTGGTGGTTGGTCTCATTTGAAAGAGAGTCTACTGCCCCCCTGTTACCTGATCAGACATGATCATGATTTCAAATTGCGCCAAAACTTTTTTTAGAGATTATGGGAAATGTTCTTTTTCTGTTAGGACGGTTAACGAATGGAATTCCCTTAGTGCAGATGTTTTCGGTGGTGAAAATGATATTGGTGTAAAAATGTTTAGAAGAAATCTTATGGGGTAACTCCTACTTAAATGTTGGCTTAGTTAAATTGTTGTTCCTGCTCATTGTTTTTTTTTCGCTTTTGTTCTGACAAAGCTTAAAGCCGCTATTTTGAATATCTGTCAATTTGTGCCGGTTTTAACCAGGCAAATAAAAATAATAATAATAACGGGTTTTTTTCTGTTGGGCTCAATTTTAATGTCTAACAGCCCTAGTTTTTTTTTCTTTTTTTAATTATTTGCATTTAAATTTCATTTTTTAACAACATCAAATTTATGAACAATACAAACATTCATTTGCAAAGCAGGATAATGGAATCAAATGGTGGTAAAGTGGTGAAAGAGCAACCAAACTTACAGTGGATAAGGTATTCCATGCAGCACTCACTCACCATGATTGCAAGAATAGATGAATCACTGTCAGCCATCGTCACTCAGTGAATTGTATCAAGTAGCCATGTTGAGTATTATTGCACAATAAAATTTGCACAGAAGGCAAAGCAAGTACAACGGCAAAGCCGTAGGAACAGACCCAAAATGCAATGGTGAGTCAGAGTTGCATGGGCAACCCAACCACGAGTTTGGAAAGAGAAAAGAAGCCATTAGTGAAGAAACCAATTATTAGGTACCTACTGTAGTGAGTGTCTAAAGAAAGAAAGGAGAAACCATTGTGACAAAATTATTCGTGTCTCGTAAGACCCTAACAGTGGAGAGATCAATGCAGGGCCAACGCCAACCCCGAGGCAAACTTTTAGCATTGAAGTACATACAGGGAGAATATCAGACATCTCCCCATTTAGTAAAACCCTAAAATGGCGATCAGTAACAAAATTTGAGATCCACAAGAACAGATTTTCAGGGATTCTCAGTGAAGCTAATTTTTTGAGAAGAATAGAGATAGAGACGCGATCAAAGGCTTTAGTCATATCTATAAATACAGCATCAATTTGCATAGACTTCCCCAATGCCACTGAGATCTCATGGATAAAGCCAGTTAGCTGACTTTCACAAGAATATTTTGATCGAAAGCCATGTTGGCCATGGAAGAAAACGTTTTGACCCTCAAGCAGGCGGTACAGGTAGCCAGCAACAATTTTCTCCATCAACTTTGCACAATATTAAAATAAACAGAAAAAAAAAATAATTTGTTGATTTTGATCATATGATTTTGACATTAAATCATATGACTTTGATCATGTTGGTAATCATAAAGTAACACAATGATAAATGAAAAACTCAATAATTACACGGCAGGATAAAAAGTAGAACATCTCCTGATCGGTCATAAATTGCATTCCCTTCCACTCATTATCTAAACTAGGTACTCAAATGGAAGTCATTCTGACTTCTATGATTATTTTCCTCTTGCTCGTAGCTTTAAAAAAAATGCAATGCTCATGATGTGTTCTTTTCTTTTATTCCAAACTTACGGTTGTGATGCTCCTTGCAACACTTCCTCACCCTTTCTACTTAGGGCTTTAACATCGATGATGCTTTCTGTTAGGAGTGCCTTGTTTTCTGTGATGGTGCATTTGAACCACTGTTTCAATCTGATTTGGCTCCTGTGATAATGATGACGGTCATCCTATCCGTGCGCTGCCTTTGCTATTGACGAGGATTGTTGCATGGTGCATGTCATCCACAACGGTAAGTTTGGCAATTACATCCTTGTAATGGGCATCCATGATACTTGAGGATCTCACAAATGTTTTTTTTTGGCTAAACTTTGGCAATGTTTGTGAAATGTATGTGATTTGAACATTACCAATTCATGGAATTTTGCAAAATACCTACTTGTAAACAAACACCATTTCAAAAAGAATTAATGGCCTGAAAATATGTTATTGCGGCCAACAGAAAAAAAAATTCAGAATGGTCCGCGCCAAAACTCGCACAAAAACGAAAGTGGGAGCAGGGGCACGACAGTGGTGTCCAAATTGTAGCCTGAATATCCGAGTTGTTTCATTTAAGCGCGACTGGAGAACTGAAATTCCAGAGAGCGCCGGTGGTTCAGTGATAGAGCGTTGGACTTTCGATCACAAGATAGTGGGTTCGAGTCTCGCCATGGGCAAAAAAATTTTAATTTCATTTGGCACATATTTGCTTAAACAAAACATATCACAGATGGAAAAGCAACCTGAACAAGATTTTGAAATTTTCCAGACATGAATACGTGTGCCTGTGTTCCAGCTTTGTTGGCAACAACAGCAGATGTGGCCGCACACCATTGCAGGTCGGTGCCAATAATTGCAAAGGGAGGGCTATAGCGAAGTTTCGGTTCAGCGCTGCACACAAGATGTGCATATTTTAAATGCAGGAGCGGAACGACAAGCAAACCAGACAGATCGTGGTCGCAGAACATTGAAAATACTCCGAAAAATTGAATTATCAAAAGACAGAGGTGAAAACCGACAAGAGTTTCGAAAATTGAGGCCACCATCTCAAAATCTCCAATTCCCGATTTTTGCACAAATTTGCACATCCCTGTCTGCAAAAAGGGTGCAGAACATTCTGAAAATGAACGGACTTTACATCCATCTCACACGTAGCACTCCACTTAACATTACCAGCTGCAGCTGCCCCACTTCCCAATTCCTTCAAACTCTTCTCACACTCCTTGACAAACACATCCATCTTCTTACTAAGCTCATCCACCAACCGCCTACCCTCAGCAAATGCTTCCACACTCAATACAATCTCGTCACTCACCACGCTCAGTTCATCCCTCAATATCTTTCTCACGTCCTCCAAACACACTCCCCCCACAACTGTCTTCTTCCCTTTGCCCTTCACAGCACCCTTCAAATCTCGACATCCCCCGCACACGAACCACAAATCCTCCCTGTTCCGCAGCACCTCATATTCTGCCTTGTCCAATCCCACACACACACAATGAAACCAAACACCACACAGTTCGCATCCAACTGCCTCATCCGCATCCCCAACCACTTTCGCACACTTCCCACACTTATCCTGCAACATACTGATCAAACTCTGATGGAAAACTCAAGAATCGACACACGGAGCACAGAACACGTCCGCACTCAACGCCAGACCTGAAAAGCTGAAAAAAGAAAAACAGATGACAGCAATCACAAAAACAAAACAAAAAAGGAACAACTTCCCTTCCACCCAATCAGTGCCTGCATTCCAAAGGAACGATCCCACCTCCTCCATTCCACCTGGTCAGTCCACACGCTGCAGTGATGCCACAAATCCTTCATCATTTGCTCACTGTCAGATCATTCATCTATAAGGCCAGGTGTCGTCATTCACCTCCTTCGTCATTCATTCAGTGTCGTCCAACTGTTGGTCTGTTGCCCCTCTGCCCTCCAGTCCGGAATCATCAAAAAGGAAGATCACGGTGTCTGTCGAAAATGGAAGTGACGAAAACGCTGAACATGCTTGTCCTGCTTGCCTTGCTTGTCCTGCTGGTAATGGTCAATTAGGAATAGAGTTAGGTCAGGTTGACAGGTTAGGTGAGGTTAGTTTAGGTTAGGATAACCTGATCTAACAATAACCTAACCTATTTAACCATTACCAGCAGGACAAGCAGGTTTATTATTATTATTATTTTAGGACGTGCAAACGGCACAGGCCTGTGGCACGCGAAAGTATACCAAGGCACTCCTTTTCCCTTTACCCCTCCTTTTACCTTTACCCCTCCTTTCGATAATGCAGCCGACGGTCGCGTATCCTTCCCATCCCTTCCCTGGTATATGATGAACCTCTGCTGTTCACAATTGATGATTGCCTTAATGGCATGAAAACCTGTAGAACAGAGTAAATCTGATACCAATGAAATACCAATGGAGCCTCTCACGTCGCTGCAAAATTGATTCGTTCAATCAACTCTTTTTTAGCCTAATGCATGCTAAACCTCCTGCATTCTGCCCTTTGTCTGCACCTTCTGCAAATATGGTCTCGAAGTTCTCTCTGACTTTTCTCCTGTTAATGCCCGTAGCCTTCTTCCAAAACGATATGCCCACTCTTGATTCCATTGATGCTGTGATTGTGTTGCTGTGACGGAGACTTGGCTTGACACCTCATGTGTGGAGAATAACCTGCTTCCACAGTGTGTTACACCATTTTCCGAAGAGACGTTCAAGGTCTGGTGGGGGTCCTGCTTGGGATAAAAAAAAAACAATCCACATTCGATGCCGGGCCAATCGAGGAAAAAGCCTCAAACCACAATGACAAGTGAACCACCGGCTATCAAGGCAAGCACCTGCAGTTAAAGACAAACCCGAGAAGTAAATGCATGGAGTTGGGCATGGTGAGCCACAACTGCAAGTTTGGAAAGGAAACGGGGAAATTGATTCGTGAAAAACAAAGCTGAAAGTGAAAATGCAAGAAATTTTGTCAAGAAAATGCAGGAAATTTTATCACCACCTGCCTGCAAGGCTGCAAAAAAAGATTTGCCGTCCCAGCAACCTGCGCATGCGTTTGCCGTCTCAGATTGGCCTTGCCGTCCCGGAAGCCAATTTGCAAACCCTGCCGCGACTTTAGATGGCAGGCCAGGGACCTCATTCAATTGCAGTTCCTAAGCTAAGCATTACTTAAAGTATTTCCTAAGCCTTGCTAAGAAACAGATTCCTTATTCAATTACCATTCTTAGTTTGATCCGTTTCCTAGGAAGTTCCCAGGAAGTTCTTAGCAGCCTTAAGCATTGCTTAGCGGATTCCCATCTACTGTCATGTATTTGTGAGTTCCGATTTAGAGACGCTCTGAGGCTCTTTGTTTGTTTATTTTGTTTATTTTTTATTTCTTATTGTTTTTGTTTTTGTTATTGCTTTTGTTATTGTTGTTCTTCTTTATTTTTTATTGTTTATTTTTTTTTGTTTATTACGTTTATTTCTTTGTTTGTTTTGTTCATTGCACTGCATTTGATCGAAACATTCGCATATTTTACCGGATTTTCATGAACAAGCGAATATTCATCCATGAAACAAGCGAAAATTTGTCATTTCCTTGTATGGATAACACTCGCATTCGAACTTCAAGGATATTCGATCTGAAAATCGGTGTTTCTTTTTGTTTTGCGAACTGCGGAGCTTATCAAAAGTCCTCGAATATAGACGATTACAAGACTTGTTATCACAGGGGCAATCTTCAACAGGGCTTGGTTGGTGCAACTTCACGCCTCACACGAGTGTTATGATGATTTGCGGCGCATGCTGCCATCGAAGACTTTTGATAAGGCAAAGGCAATTTT
>JASGXE010010578.1:0-15316 GCA_030068105.1 Sinentomon sp. SZTP_YWyxl | reverse complement strand
GCTGCAATCCTGTTATGGTAGGTATATGCAGCCTCAAAGCACAATTTTGCAACAGCTGCCCTGCCATGCAGGTGCCATCGTGAATTCACAGAAATGCAGGCTGGCGTCGTCCAATAATTACCAACTCGACTCATTAGATGAGTCAATTATCAAGACCATGTCAGGGAGTCAAAATAAAAATAGAAGTCATTTAGGCCTAATGTTTTTTTTTGCTTTTTGCTTTTTTTCGAAATTTTTTCGCTTTTTTTCGAAATTTTTCATTTCGACCAGACATTGGTGTGACCTGCTGCTTTTTTGTTGACTTGTTGCGTGTGCCGGTCCACAATTGGTTCACGGACGTTGTAGATGGTGGGAGCATGATAAATCCACCTGCCATTATTCGGTGTACTGTTACTTTTCCAAGCGCAGTGTTCGATGATAGATACGCAGAAGCAATCAAACAATTTCCAATTTTCGACTCAACGCTAGGTACAGAAATTGCCTGGGAAATTTCCCAAAATGGGAAAATCTGAAGAGGAGAGTCGAAAATTCCTCATTTTGGGAAAATTCGGAATTTTCCCGGGAAAATTGGGAAATTTCCCGGGAAAATTGGGAAATTTCCCGGGAAAATTGGGAAAATTCGGAATTTTCCCGGGAAAATTGGGAAATTTCCCGGGAAAATTGGGAAATTTCCCGGGAAAATTGGGAAAATTCGGAATTTTCCCAATTTTCCCAAAAGGGAAATTCCCGGGAAATTTCCCGGGAAATTTCCCGGGAAATTTCCCAAGTTGAATTTTCCCGGGAAATTTCAAACACTAGGCCTATGAAAGGGTCTATTTTGGAGTTAGTCGGTGGAATTGAATCAGGAACGCTCGCAAGTTGCAAAGTCTCAGTACTCATGAAGATTTCCCTCAAAAGCATGTCAGCCACTATTTTTTTTTACTTGTCTGTAGAACAGGGTTCCCAGTCAGGGAATCACATCAAAAACCAGGGAATTGCTAAAAAATATGCATTGGCCAGGGATCATAAGGATCACCGGGAGCCCAAATCCAAAAATGATCAAGAAACAAAATTTTGAAGCCAAAATGAACACGCAAATTTGAAAATTTCTTCAGACCCCCTGCCAGAGCCTCTCCCCCTTGGAGAACCTCGCTGACGCTGGGTCTCTGACCCATAGACATTGTAGGCCCTGCGGTGGTTTTGACATTTTACAGCGACACTTAATTTTGCTAAGGTAGAAAAATGGATCAGCAAAGGTCAGGGAAATGAAATTCCAAAAAGTTGTGGAACCCTGGTAGAAGAAAAGTGAGCCTACTTCAAGAATGAGAAACTGTCCTCACATTTCGGACTTTCATTTTGCCAAAAATCAGTGAAAATGCAATGTTTTTGGCCATGCCATACGCAAAGACCAAAATGTTGCAGGACAGTTCCCGGCATGGAAAATGCACCTCACTCATCCAAGGTTGTCCCACAATATTGCCTCTTCTTTCGGCAGGGTGTTAGGTCTTCATTTTGCAAAGTGGTGTTGACAGTTTATGTTTTCGCATTTTATCCCCGCTCTATTTGGAGCGCACAAGAGCCTTCGCCTTCTGTTTGAAGTTCATGGTGGTTCCCTCATTGCACTTGAACAACTCGGGTATGTCTAAATTCCCAGAAGTTTTTAACTATGCAAAACGCAATAGCTCCCTGCTTGGAGCACAAATTGCTCGTGCTGCGCATTGCTGGTTTCCTCGACTCATCTTCATGTGAAGAATGCACAGGTGAACGCAGGCCAAAGTTTTGTTTTTGAAAACGGAATTTTTAAATGCCCTGTCCAATACCATGCCCAAGATGAATGGCTGCGTAGGCTCGACTGACAAACTAAAATGTCTTGTGAAAATGATCACCACCCTTGCCTAATTTATAATGCCCTCTGCAGCCATTCGAAAATGATCACTTTGCATCTCCCAGACCAAGTTGGACACAGTTTGGGACATATCTTGAAACAGTGTCCCAAATGTATGTTGTGCTGTTCCCCATAGCTAAAAAAAGGTAAGAACCGTGACAGTATTGGTTGCATACGGTTTTATGCTTTGCATAAATATTGTCTATTCTTGTTCCGAAAATGCATTCTTCTGATACACAGTGTTTCTTTCTCTTTCCGTTTAGGAAAAGTATGGAGGTTACTGACCCATGTGCAGTTGGTGAAGGACTTTCTAGTTGCCTGGTGGTGCAATTACTGTTTTTGATAGAAACTTGGGTGGATTCTGCAATTCCACATTCTCCGGATTGAAGTGCCGACCACCTTCGATGGAGAACTCTGGTCCCTGCATCTTTTTCTGTAAATTGACAGATACGCCCAGTTGTTTATTTGCCCCTTTGGGCCTGTTTTTTGCACATTTAGGAGATTTTATTAACATTGTGTGTTTGGCTATTATGGCTGTTGGGTTCTTTTAACTGTTAGCAGAACCCAGATCATTTGTCCAAGTCGGGTCTTGCTCAATAGAAGCGCTTGCTGAATTCTTATTCTCGTCGATCATCATTTGCGTTCGTTGCATGATTCTACCTGTGGAGCCTGTCAAAAAATGCAACACAAAAAACACCTGTCCCATTTGAAGCACTTCCAAGAACCGTGAACCTCATCACTGAAACAGGCAGCCATGTGTGACAAACTACGTGTTCACATGTGTCATGTCACCATGGTGCATTTTTGTGTCATCTCATCACAATATCTCAATGCCTGAGAGCGGCAGTTTTGGTTGGTTTCTGGAAACTGTTTCACCAGTTTTTGACATTTTCACAAAATTATTGTGAAACGTTTTGACCTTTTTTCTCCATTCGTTTACCGATAATAACTCTTGTAGGATGCTGGAAAAAAAACAGTCACCATTAACCAGACTGCTGAAGCCTGTACATTTTTTTTACCCAAGAGGAGGAATACATGAAAATCAAATCATTAGTGGTCTGAAATTGCCAAAATCTTTGTGGATGTCGTATTTCTTTGCATTCTTTTTTGGTTATGAAACACCGACGCAACATTCTGGTTTCGAACACCTGCCTTCTTTGGAACACCTGTTCACTTTCTGTTGATGGGCTGTTTGAATGTGAACGGGCCTTTCGAGTGTGGTTAGAAATCATCAAATTTTGGTTATGATGCTGAAAGAGACGTTTTCTTAACCTTAACCATTTGGCCTTCATTTTGGTTTATTGTTATTTTGGGGTTCCATTATTCCTGGGATGGAGTTGGGACTCTCGCCTTAGTTTATATTCTATTCTAGGAGCGGACCGATAGCGATTTACCGATATACCAGTATTTTTCCGGTACCGACATTCCATTCCAACTGGATGGTCTGTGAATGTCAGTAAGGTCTGTGAGTCCCTTGTTTTTTTTTTCTCCAGCCAAATGTGCAGTGCTGCAGGCATAGGTTTGTTTTCTGCCATAGAGGTTTGAAATTCCAGGCGAGGAGCACGTCTTCTTGCTGCTGACAGCATTTGTTACAAAAATCTCCGTTTGAATGGTTTATGGGAAACATTTATTGTAAGGCATTCTCCGAGATTTTGGGTATGATAAGTGCTTCCTGCGAAAGTTGTCCATCAGTCAAAAATGTGAGCAGTAAACATGCTTGAAATGTTGATGGTGGGTTAACCCATTTGGATCTTCTGCCTGAAAAGATGTAGAAACAAGGGACAACAAGCCAACCTTTTCCCAAAAGTGTCGGGGGTGGAACATGCTAGATAATCCTCTTTAGAAGGCTGTAAAGGAAGTCCAGTTGCAACAATCATGGTCGTAGGATCTCGACAAGTGTTAACCCCGAATAGCGGTAACAGTTACAGAAACCACTAACATCTTGCAACTCATCCGAGGTCAGATCATTTCGCTGCTCTTCTGCACAGTAAAACTAAAGATGCTTTTTTGCACAGTAAAACTAAAGATCCTGGGCTCTGAAGCAACCGGAAGAGCACTGCAAATATGGAGAAATTTACAACTTCCATTAGAACCATCAATGTAGCAGCTTACAGTGTGTGTTCATCCACTGATCCTGACAACTGTTTTGTGAAAAATACTATGATTGCTTTGAAATTAGTCCAGATCACCATTTGAAGCCCAATTTTGGGTCTCTGGTGGCGGAGAGGTTCACCGAGGACGCACTCCTCACCGAGGTAGGCACATTTTTTCACAGAGGGAGTCACATTTTTTTGCATTGAAATAAATGGCAAAAATTAACCTCATAACTCGGAGTTACAAATAGCGCTCACCCCATAATTTTTTTATCTCTCGTGTGAGACAGATAGCAAAGTTGAAGCAAACAATCCAAACTTATATTGCAACACAGCAGATTTTATTTCAATACAGCAGATTTGGATCACCTGACAGTGGTCAGGGTGGACTCACCTTTGTAAAGCTGTAAGCTGAGAACCTTTGGATTGACTACTTGCATACAAACTCGTCAACAGTGACTTGATGAGAGGAAAATAGCTTGTATACACTTGTTTATTTTATAGTTTTGCCATACGTAGCTTCTTTGCTCTTGCTAGTGATTATTTTGTTTTGTGTTTGGGGAATAATTGCCTGTTTTCTTGTGATGGGTTCTCTTCCATTCAACTTAATTATTGTTCTTTTTTTTTTGTTTGCACCATATCAGTAATTTGTATCGGTAATTTCTCGGGTCTTTTTTCTTTCTTTCGGTGAGTTAATTGAAATTTGTTCCAAGGCTGAATAATTTTTAGTTTGAGCATGGTTGGAAACAGAAGGTTCATTGCACAAATTGTTTTTTTCTCTTCATTAAATTTCCCTGCAGGAACCAGGAACTTTGAGAAGGACTTACGTGGGGTGTCCCAAAAGTTCGCGGCCCGAGGTATTTAGAGAAGATCTGGCCTGTTCGCTTGGCCTGGAACTGATAAAGCATAACTCCAACCAAAAGCTAATTCCCCAGATTCCCGTCTGATTCCACTGAATTTGATGACACTAGATTAGTTTGCTCGTGTTAGGTTATGTATGTTGGATTTGTTAAACACAGGATGTGTTGATTCAATAATGCAGTGCTTCTTTCATCGACAACCGACATTGCTGAGACTGCTTTTTCTGAAGCAGATTTCAACTTTTTTCGCCATCCTACGGAATCACAGATATCGCAACACTCCAAAATCGTTGACTTGTGCAGGAATCAGAAAATCGTTTTAAACTGAAATGGAAAAGAGGCTCTTTTGAGTGGCCGGATGGAGTCAAACAAACTTGCTTCTCAGCGATTGCAATAACTGCTCATATCATCAGTGTCGTATTTCTCGCTTGCAAACGTTTTGTACAAACGTTTTGCACGTAGAGAGGGATCTATGAGGTGTCCCTGCAAGGATTTGCCGTCAACTTGGAAATGCAGCTCTAATCAAAACGCTGTGATACTGCAAAGACACCAGATCAAGTTAGAATACCCCGAGGTTTGGTAAGGAACTTTTACTTCACAATGCAGGAGGAGAAAAACATGATTGGAAATGGGATAGTCTTATTTTGTGCATCAAGAGAGAACCGAGGAGTTGATGGAATTGCGAAGCACAAAAGGGGGGGGGGGGTTTCTCAAAAAAAAAAAAGTGGAAGGCCACAATGTGCATGGCGAAGAGTTTGGTTCTGCTCCACGTGAATCCAAATTTGCAACTTTCCTGGGTGGTTTGGGAATTTTCTGGTTCGAATGAAAAGGTGCGTGAACTTGTGCTGTTAACTGAATACCCACCTGTTCCTGACATCGGCAGTAAAATGAAAAATTGTGCACAGCCGCATAATTTCCATGAAAAAAATTATGCTTTTAAGTAAAGGACAGATAATGTAATGTTTTTCAAATCATGTTATGAAATTAAAATATTATTTGTATGTAGCTTCAAGCTTGTGTTTGATTTACTTTCTTATTTGGAACTGGAGGAAATTTTCTTGAATTTGAATCACTTAGCCATCAAGCTTCGCGATTTCCACTGCACTTGCGATTGAATTGCTCACGTTGCAAGACCATTGAATTGCTCACGTTGCAAGACCATCACGGTTCCCTCTTCAGAGCCGATGGTCTCTCAGAACGTAAGACAGATGCAAATCATGTGGAGAGGAAATAGTCAAACTCGGTGGGTGTGAGTGATCTCAGGCTAAACAATCCTCTCAAGTTTCCTTATTATCAGAAGTAGTTGTAAAATTGAGTTAACCGACCGAATAAATTATTGCACATTTTCAGTATCCAGATCTCTTGCAGCGTTTAAAAATTTGGTATCGGGCAGGACAGTTTTTCATTTGAAGAGGTGAGGATCAAAAATGGCCAAATCCAAAATCGTCGATTTTGAGATAGGGGTACCGATCGCTTGATTGCATGAGACGCCAACTCCGTGTCGTGTTTTGAATCAATTTTGGCCAAATCTACAGCTGTTACAGGGCTTGCAAAAAGGCGGTCAGGTGCAGACAGCGCCAAATCCATCGTCTGTGTTGAATTAAATGCAGCCAGAAAAAAAATGCAAAATGGACTTGGCCATTTTTGATCCTCAACTCTTCATTTATAAAAGAACAGGAAAAATCTGAAAACTGCTATTTTGCCAGTCAATATGGGTACTTTTGGGGTTTGTTTTACAGACTGTGCAATTAAACATCCACTTGTCACGCATTCGTTTGAAGAACAGGAAAAATCTGAAAACTGCTATTTTGCCAGTCAATATGGGTACTTTTGGGGTTTGTTTTACAGACTGTGCAATTAAACATCCACTTGTCACGCATTCGTTTGAAGAACAGGAAAAATCTGAAAACTGCTATTTTGCCAGTCAATAGGGTACTTTTGGGGGTTTGTTTTACAGACTGTGCAATTAAACATCCACTTGTCACGCATTCGTTTGAAGAACAGGAAAAATCTGAAAACTGCTATTTTGCCAGTCAATATGGGTACTTTTGGGGTTTGTTTTACAGACTGTGCAATTAAGCATCCACTTGTCACGCATTCGTTTGAAGAACAGGAAAAATCTGAAAACTGCTATTTTGCCAGTCAATATGGGTACTTTTGGGGTTTGTTTTACAGACTGCAATTAAACATCCACTTGTCACGCATTCGTTTGGGTAACACGAGTTAATAAAAAGTTATGCCCAACGATGAATGGGAAAAAACTAGATTGGAAAAAACTAGTATTGGAGTAGACGATTAGGGGATTAGGACCGCATGTGGCAGACGGAACCCTGCATTTGTTTGTTCGCGATATTCACATTGGCCATTGTGGCCCCATTTTTCCCCATCTTTTCAGAATTTCGCTCTGACACGTTTCGCCCCCTATTGCTGCTGATACATTTATCAGCAACAAAAAGGCTTTTTTAACAAGTTGGCTGCCGCGTGTAAAAATAGCGGCATCGCCAGCGTGCCGCATAGGGTCCACAGCAAAACCATGCTGTTTTGGTGGGTGGTTTCACCTTGTTTGGGTTTCTGAAGGCATTTTGAGTCGTTTGGCACCATTTTAAGTAGAGGTCGAACCGGTACAGTTTCAACCGGGTACAGCAACCGGTACGGGTACAGCAACCGGTACGGGTACCGGTACACATGTACCGGTTGCAACTTTTAGGGTATGCAGAAAGCCACATAAATTCTGCCCCTAAAAATCAAAACCAAATTGAAAAATGTTGTTTTTTGACCAAGTTATTGCCGTTTGAACTTTGAAGTTTGCCTTTTCATTTTTACCAGAAGCTGAAGAAATTATGGAATGTCAGTTTCATTTTGGGGGCAAGAAATGTGTTCTAAGAGACCAAACTTCCCCCCAAGCCCAGCAAAGGCATATCACATGGCACTTCAATAAAAAAAAACTTCAGAAAACTTTTCATCATTTTTTCAATGCAAAATGAGGGAATACACAGGCGCTGGCTTTCTTGTGAAACACAACGAAACTCTTGCAATGCAAATGCATTTTTCCTTTATGCCACCAGACCTGACAAGTTGCTCAGCTAGGAAGGAAGTGGAAATAGCAGGAACTGAGAATGGGAGAAGAAATTGTAGACGTCCAAATACCAAACGAAAGAAAGAACAAAACAAAAAATTAAAGAATTCATCCAAATACTGAAAATATTTTAGATAAAAAAAGTTGCAGGTGATCAGGTGGCCAGAATGGCAGGATTTCAAGTGAGACCATATTCGTGAAGTGCCCACTGGAGAACGTCTATGGAAGGGAGTGCACCAGTCATGTCAAATTCAATTTATTCCAATGGAAACATGTGAGATTTCATGACTTTTGGTATCACGATAAGAGAGGACCAAACATCCTGTTCTTCTGCTCTTATACAAATGCACTTTCCTGGCATGTAGCTGCAGGATTGGACTGGCGATATTCACATAAAATTGGAACTGAAACCGGAAATTCCATTCCTAAACAGTTTCCATTCACGAAAATAACATGTGACGCCATCTATCAATTCAATTTTAAGTGCGTTTCTTGGTGTACTGGAATGGAGCTATTTGACTTGAAAAAGCAAGAACGAAGCAAGCAGGAGAGGAGTTGATCAGCAAAAAGTTGGATTGGCATTGATTTGAGAGAAGTGAGATGCGACAAAATGAATGTGCTCTGGAACCTACACAATGCATGGCACCCTGGCATATCCAGTCGAATTTGCCGAGCGGGAGAAAATGAACGTGCGCTGGTGCATGAATAGCTGAGCTGTGGAGCATGGTGCTGGCGGCCAAAACACCCTGCAATCTGCGCAAGGCTCTGAGCTATGCAAAAAGGCAAAAGGAAGATAAATCGAAATACCAGAGTGCGCATGGCCTGGTGTATCCAGTCGAGCAAAAGCACAATTTCGTTCCCACAGGCGGTTTCAGCTGCGCGTCCAAACATATCTTGCCAAAGAGTTGCCTCAGAGAAAAAATGTGCGCTGCTGCCTCACATCTGTGGCCCTCACTGCTCAGTGCTCAGACTCTTCGCATAAACTGACATGATCATCACTGGAGCCAGTTCTTTTATATGCATGCGTGAGCCAGATGACCTTGGGCTTCAAATTGAGTGGGTGGAGCTTGCGCACATCCCACCAAATCCTGATTGCTAGCCCCTCCCACAACCAAGAGTTCAACAGTATCTCCCAGCATATAAAAGGAACAGCTGGAGCATTTTGCCATTCTGTTAAATGGTGCAGAGCTAGATTGGTGTACCTCTAGCAGTTGGCACTTTGCAATAGGCTTGTGTGAACCGGTTTGTTTGGAACTGCATAAAGATTTTTCATTGTTTTATTTCCGTTTGAATTTCTGAAAAAGTTTGATAGCTCTTCCCGTTTAAGAGATACTTCAATTTTGTTTATCCCATTGAATTCCTGGGAAAAAATCAGCCATGATTGATGTGCCACACATGGGTGTTTGCATCCCTAAAAAACACCAAAAAATCGTGGGCAACTTGGGTTCCAACCGGTACAGTACCCGGTTGGATTTTCAAACGGGTACCGGTACGGGTACAAAATCAAACCGGTACGGGTACGGGTACAACCGGGTACTGTACCGGTTCGACCCCTAATTTTAAGGTGTGCATCATTTTGATACACACCATGCCCCAGGTGCCATGTGCATCTGTCACCAGTGATGCACACCAAAGTGCTGTGAAAGCAGGGTCTGGTGTGAGGTGCCACTCAGTAAAGTGTGAATGCATTGGGCTGTGCCAGCTGCGAATTGCAGCCATTTAAAAAGTAAGAGCCTGTGCATCATTTTGATACACACGGCACATGCGGCAAAGATGCACATGGCAGCCAACTTGTTAAAGTGATCTGCATATTTATATGCAGATCACTTTCTTTCCAGTTGTCTTTCAGGGATTCATAAGAACGGGGACAGTGTTTTTTTAATCAACCTGATAACTTTTTCTTTTTTTTCAAACTGGGAATGTTCATCGCCTCAACTGCTCCAATCCCAAACAACATCGCATCCACCTTTAAATGATCAGACAATCTGTTACTTGATGATTGACAATTCCAAACAGCAGCCTTGCAAGGGTCAATGCTCTGCGACCATGAGGCTCAAATCTTTGGACAAAGTTCAGTTCAGGCATTTGAATCTGATCCATAACAATATGCTCATGTCGGTCACTTCCGTCAGTCTGATCATTTCGGCTCACGTAAACATGTGGCTCAAACTGAAAAGCCATACAGTCCTTGTCAGATGTAGCTGGGTAGGCTTGGTCTGCGCGATTGCATTCAGATGGAATGGGAGCCAGGGGTCTGAAACAAACGTCATTGTGGGTAGGTGCGCCCTTTGGGTGGGGAACAGAAAAAATGGGCAATGCAAGTACAGGGTGTCCCAATAAAAAGGTAAGTGAACGCAAAACACTTTTTTTTGCAAATGTTAAATTTTTTATTGATTTATCAAGCGTTCGAAATTTTGACCTTCTGGAATTGTGAAGGTGAGTTACCTTCATTACCGCAGAAGGTCAGAAGTTCGAATGCTGGATGAATAAATCACAAATTCAACATTTACAAAAAAGGGTTTTGCGTTCACTTATCTTTTTATTGGGACACCCTGTAGATGGAAAACCTTTTCGGTATGTCCAATTTTGATTGTAAAACCTAAATAGCATGGCCGATTTCATCGTTTTTTGTGTCCATTTAAAGGGCAAAGATTCCCCTAAATTTGGGAGTTCTTCTCTACCAGTTCTGTTGAAAAATATTCCACCAAGGGCCGTGAAATGTGAATTGAACCGAATATTCTTCAAATTTGGACAGCTTTCACACATTTCAACAAGTGGTTCTGGGGCTAAACGGTCATGATATGAAGTGATTATTTGGTGCCACATGAAAGGGTTAGCATTCATCTAAAACTTTCTCACAGGACGACCTGGCCTTGCAACAAAATTTTGAGCAACAGCTCTTTGTTGATCAGGAGCGTTAAAATAAGAAATATTTTTCAAAAACGAACACATCTGCTGAGATTTCACACATTTGCGTGCAAATTTGAGGAAAAATTCTTGAACACACACATTCCACATTTCTTCAGCTTTCCTATGAAGTGAAAATCGAAGGATTGGTTAAAAACAATGATATTTACAAGCGATTTTACAGTGGGCGTTCGTAGCTCATGATCGAAATTCGAAATATTCGTACTCTTGATCCGTCCCACCCATCGATGGTTGGTTTGGCTGCGCATACCTAAGCTACATATGACAAGGACTGTATCGATAGATCTGAAACAGGACGTGCGGATGGAATTGTTGCTGCCAATGCCATGATTTTATGAATGGAGTGGGAAGGAACACTCTGGCAAACAAATTAGAATCCATTGGCAATAGCCGAGCTGTGGCAATAAAATAAGAAAAAATTCCTAATTTTTTATTAGTAAAGTGGGCCTGACTTTTAATGTTTTATCGCCCATATTGTATTCAAAAAGGAAAAAGAACATTCAACGTTCAAGGGAGGTGGAGGAATTATTTCGATTAGTAGGATTGCTTGACGAGCACCAGGCACTGGTGCTCTGGCGCTGTATTCTGATGAAGTGTGTGCACATTTCTGGAATGGAGGAGCTCTATCTCAACAGCCCTCAACCACCCTTCAGCCATTTCAGCACATCCCTCTATCTTCGGTCCTCTTCCTTGGTGCTGCTTTGATGATGTTGTCAACACGAAGGATAACTTCTGCTGCTTCACAAGCAGAGAGTAACACTTGCCTTTTGACTGCATATGACTCGGTGATGCCCAACTTCTTCATGCAGTCAATGGTGCCAGTTTCGATATCTATTTGAAAACGAAACGATGAAAGAAAAACAAGTTGAAGTGCGTAAAACTGTGAAGAATCTGAATGGTGCGTAAGATTAATTATTTTTATTGGGTAATTATAAATTGCACACGGAATGGCAGCAGTTCCTATTTATTTGGTAAGTGTTACTGAAACCGTCATTTTGTAGACTTCAACCGATATTTCCTTGAACTCTTTCGTGTGCATTGCTTGTAGCTATGTACACCCAAATAACATGGTGTTCCAGATGATATGAATACATGTCAGAATCGTTAAAAATAAAAAGGGCGTCCAAAACATGCACCTACACTTTTTATTCCACAGAAAATTCAAATTAGTCTTTGACAACATGCGCAGTGCATCCAACGTGGTATTTTGTCAGCATTCTATTTTTCATTTCACTTTTTTGGATCATCCATGGTCAATTCTTATCCTCATCTTTCAGATATTCAAAAAATCGAGTGTGAGCACGGGTACTGGCAGCTATCATTCAGGGTGCTTATGATCTAACATGGTCTACACACAAGCACAAATCCCAATTTGGTTGCCAATGGACTTTTGCGATGTGAGAATTTTCCCCTTTTTTGCAGCCTGTAAAGCATTTGCAAAGTTCTCAGGCCTGTGATCCGACATTTGATAAAACTTTGAAACGGCAAGCCTCATCATGATGTCCTGCATAACTGCATAAGTGCCTAATTCTGTCCTGTATGTGACATGTGCTATAATTCGAGTCAGAGGGATGCTAGAAAAAGCCTTCATTGATTGCCAAAAAGGTGAATAATTGAGTCCATTATTCTAAAGTGATCTCTGCTTCATGTGCTAGGTATTATTTGACTCAAAGGGATGCCAGAAAATGCCTTCGTTGATTGCCGAAAAGGTGAAGAATTGCACTTTCTTTTCATCCTGAGAACATAAAAAATTAAATGAGATTTCGTTGGGATATACCAAAAAGTGCACCTACTTTTTGGAACCCCTCACCCAGCATCCAAACCTTGGTTGGGGTGGGTATGGAAACCTCGTACATAACGTATGAGCAGGGCTGCAAAAAGTCGGGAGCACGGGAGCATTGCTCCCGGGGCCGTTGTGGGCTGACCGGGATCGAAATTGGGCTGGAGAGCAAAAAAAGAGCTCTCCAACTTTCGTCCGGGATGGAAAGACATGTAGAAGTAAACTTTTTGGATTTTTTCGACAGGGACCGAAACGGGCTGACCAGCAAAAGAAAGCTGACGAGTAGAAAAAAAGCTCATTGACGAAAATTTGACCAGGCTCCAAAATCCGTGCCCCAAACTACTTTTTGCAGCCGTGACTATGAGTTTAAATAGTGAGAAGACAGAAGGCAAAACAGATGGAGTTTTGTATGCTGGGACACGGGACCAGTTCCACTGAAAAAAAAACCCTCAGGTAAATTTGGCTGGCGCAGTACAGGTTTGTTGAAAAACCATTTTTATGTTGTGTTTTGCATTCAAACTGGATTATTTTCAAAGAAAGCATCACATCACTTACTGATCCCCATGGTGTTCTTCCCGAGGGCATAGGCTGCTCGAAGCTCACTGACCAGCTGTGCCGAATCCAACCCAGCATTGTCGGCAATTGCTATTGGCAACGTCTGCAGTGCTCGTCCAAATGCTTCAATTGCCACCGCTTCCTTGCCAGCTGTCCTTGCTGCCTCCTGAAGGACAGCATTTGCCATCAACATCTCGGTTGATCCTCCACCGTAAAGGGTTCTCGTCTCTTTGACAGTTGATGCCAATACACAAAGAGCGTCGTGAAGAGAACGGTCTGCCTCGTCTATGATCTGTTGGGTTGCTCCACGGATGACAATTGAGCATGCTTCCCCAAGTGGGACGCCACTGAAGCGGAGAAGCTTATCCTCACCAATCATTATCTGTATAGCAGCAAAACGAGCAATGAAAAAAGATGATAATGAATGTGCATGGAAGGACACAATGTTGGAAATGGACAGTTCAAAGACCCTTGAAATTGAAGACAGTGGTTCAAGGAGTAAGGACGAACACGCCGAGAAAGCAAAATGTGATATTCAAGGACTATTTTCTCACAAAACGTGAATTTGATCGAGGTTTGCTGGAAATTCCACACATCCTGATTTTTCTACGTCCTGATTTTTTGTACAAATTTTGCAAACATTTTGAAGCCGTTGGACTGGACAGCCGTTGCGACTTTGCAGAAAAATAACATTGGCTCAAATTTTGCTCACATTTTGAATCAACTGAACAACATTTTGCAGAAAAAATAACTCACCCTCGTGCATTATTAAGTCATCGGGTCTGACTCTTTAAAAAAAAATCCCTAGAATTTATCTCAACTGCATAGTCAAAACCAATGATGCCAGAGAGGGTCTGTGTTTTGTTTGCCAAAGTGACTTTTATAGATACTCTGTCCAAAATAGATAGTCACTTTGCAACAATATGCAAAGTGGAACATTGCAGCATTTACCATTGCGCATTGCAGCAACTGCAAATCTGTTTCGGAAAGACGATCTGAAATAGTCTTATGTAAAGATATGTCCATTCTGATTGCGGCCTTAGAATGGTCAAATTTACGATTTTCATGTGCCGCAAATGGATTTTACAGAAGATAACAACCGCTGGGCATAAAAAATGCAGGAATTCACAAAACCATTTTGTACACTGAACTCACCTCTTCTATGAGTTTACAATGTCCAAGTTTGACCAGTTCGGGGCAGTCAAATGTAGACACTATTTCGGCACCAGTGACAAGTGCCAACCGTTCAATGCCATCGAAGTCAGCATGTTCAATTGCCGTTACCCCTGCATCGGCAAACAGCTGCTCAGGATAATTGTAAATAAGTTGCCTGGAGAATAAACGATAAATTAATTTTTGATTACAGGTTTGTCACACAATCATGAACCAGATCAACCCACAGCATTGAAAATTTGGCAATGTGGACATTTTGCAGCATCATAAACTGAAAAAATGAAAATAGCCGCTTTGATCATCCCATTTTGCAGCATTTTTCAGGATATCTCAAAGATGGGGAAAAAATCACTGCATGAATTATTCTGGGGGGTTTAAATGAAACTTTCACGCAGTGATTTTTCCTTTTTGCTCCCCCGCCACCGGCTGTTCCTCTTCATTACTCATAGTTCGCGGCTTGTTATCTCGTGGAAAAATGCATCGGGGCAACATGTCTCATGCAAGTCATCTGTGGCAAGATGTTCCATGTCAAGAATAGATAGATTCTATGAATTTGGAAATGGAAGCTAAGGAATAAACTGAATCTCAATGGCATCGTCGATAGGTGATTCGCAAAGTCAACTGGCGATTATGAAGCTAGTGTCAAGATGGCAAACATGCGACTACATGCAGTCGGTCAACAGTTTTTCTAAATTACAATAGCTGGATGTGACTTTTATTTTACAAATGCCAAAAACATACTTGATGAACATCTTCACTTGACATGCAATATTGCATTTTCTGACTCCATTATAATATCGTGGTGCTCCCTTGAAAGTATGCAACCAATTTCAGGTTCGAGAAAATGCGTGTTCCTACTCTACGGTTTGTCCTCCAGGGGAGCCTCCCTCCATTAATTCTTGAGAGAACAGTGGTGAATTAATGACTGTATCTATTCTGAATGGCCACTTCCAATCCTTCAGTAAGCGCTTCAAAACACTAGTGAGA